>JBBBDQ010000518.1:2162500-2270000 GCA_037127315.1 Ascarosepion bandense
CCTGACTTTGTGGGATGATAATATATATTTTTCAACACCTAATTTTGTCTTTTTGAAAATTTCAAGGTGTCGTTAGTGTTCTGAAATTTTGATCTACATCTGAGCGCAACTTCCGTCGAGCTAGACCGGAAAATTCAGATGCTAAGTCGAATCTATCAAACAAACAAATACTTACACAGCATCCACCCTCGTCAGTTATATATATATATATATATATATATATATATATATATATATATATATATATGAAGGAAAGCTCAACACATCAGCTAAAGCAGTGATAAATTCTAGCTTATTTCAACGGGTCAGTTTTTAGTGCCCATCTACAAATTCAGTCAGTCAGTTAAGTGCCATACGTGATACACGCTTGGGCGATCATGTCTCGAAAGAGACATGACTGACTGGGCAGAAGATTATCCCGCAGTAGGTTGCCATTGCTTTCTGGTATTCCAGCAATCCCGCCCTTCTGCACTGAAGTGTCAATATATTTGTTCTTTAACAAGTAGTTCTCCAGCCGCCGGGACAAAATTCTGAAAAATATTGTTGTAATTGATCTTGCGAGAAAAGCTTGTTAGCCATCACATCACGTCGAAGTACCCACGCGTCTTTCTCTATGATTTATATTTGAATTGATATATTTTTCATTTTTTTTTATGTTAATACTGAAAGAAAATCAGTTGCTAATTCTGGTGAATAAGGAGGATATAGAAAACGTTCCTTTTTAGTTTATCTTGATTTTCTTTTGTAAAATCCTCTCTTACTTTCATGTAAAGTAACGTGTTTTCTATTTATCAAAGCAGAAAACTTTTGGTGTAAGGCATCGTTTACACAATCAAGTTGTTGACAATAAACGTTTGTTTAATCGTCCTTCTATGTTCTTGACGCACGTAATAAGCGACACCTTTCATATTCCAACAGTGGGTGGGGTCCTGGTTTTGATTTTTGACGCTGCTTTCTGCTTTTATGATAAACACTGACTTTTTCATTTTCTGTTGATATGATAAACCCATATCCATTATCTGTAAGAAGTGCTATACAAACATGAGACTTTGGTATATCAGGTGAAAAGCCTCCGGCATTAAAAACAAAAAGATAGCAAGACAATAGACCTAAATTAACTCTTTGTAAGTTTTCTTAATTAAACGTCGAAACTACAAACAACTCACTGTCAGATAGTTAAGTGCCATACGGGATATACGCTTGGGTGATCATGTCTCGAAAGAGACATAACTGACTGGGCAGATTTTCCAACAGTAGGTTGCCATTACTTTCTGCGGTAGACTGAATACTAACCAAGGCTATAGAACCGAATCTGTTCTGCTATTTGACCCATAGCTGGAGAGAGAAGTGACAAATTAATAATTCAAGTAAAAGCAACGAATTCAACTGGTATTCGAACACGGCTCTCAGTTTTCTCATTTCGAGCCGATAGCCACTGCATCGCAACACATATCCATAGAAGTGGTAATAAACTAAGTTTAGACGCGGGTTCATTCAGTCTTATTTCTGCCTTGACTTGTTGATACATAATTCATAGCGAAGGAATATCTAATTTACGTACCTCCACTCATTTTCGATATCTAAAATTTAAATTGAATTATTTAAACTGAAAATTTTTCTTGAAGCTTTATTTTAGTTTTAATTGAAAGCTAAATGATTAAATTTACTATTTCCAGTAAGCAAAATACTCTGGTGTATTTCCAGCAGAAATTATATTGATTGGAATCCAAACATTTGAGATTTTTTAAACTTTTTTTTCAGTTTTTCGGTCATTTTTGAGCGATCAATAGATTTGGAAACAAAAGTTAATTCGCGGTTTTAAAAATCTTGCAAAAATAAAATATACATCTAGGATGACACGTTATTTTTGGAAAATTGGCAAATTTAAAGTTAAATTAATCTGATTTTAAACAAATATCACTTGTTTATTGCATGAAATTTCGAATAAAAGTATTTCTTAATCAGAGAAGTCTGACTAGTTGACCTTTCCAGTAGGCGATGACAAGTCCTGTTATCAACTAGTTTACATATCTGGAAGTATGGTGACCAAAAATGACATAATCCGAGTGAACGTTTTGAAGGGGGGACAACGATTAAAACAGGTGACTTTTTATAGGTCTTATAGGTTTCTATAGTAAAAAAAAATGTGCAGTTTAACATAAAAAATTGGTTGTTTTAAAACTGTTAATTCTAAATTATTAGTATTAAGCTTTTAAATTTTCGATTTGTACATATAGTCTTTACTTAATAAATTAATAACCGAAAACACTGAGTGACTGGAAGCAATTTAAAAGATGTTTGAAACTTTATAAATCATCATAATTACTAAAGAAAAAGATGAAAACAATTCTTATAAAAATTCATTATTCATCGAATCTTTTTCTTTTTGATTTTTCAGAATTTGATATCATTAATATATATTATTTATAGACTCAATTAAAAGTTTATCTAAATTAAAAATGGCGTAGTTTTAATGTATTTTTGATTTTACTATTCAAAGCCGATTTTCACAAAAATGTTCTCGTAAATAAAAAAATCGAATGATTTACATTTCTCAAGTGCGCCTGCATTTAACTAAAAGAATAGGATCCATAATGAATTTCTAGAAATTTCATCCAATTAATTAGAGGTGGGATAACAGATGTAAAAAAAAAATTACCGAGATTTTCCAAAAATAGTTATTGCATAAATAGTTTCATTTATTTGTGAATAAGTCCTGAAATTTTATTAAAATCAAACGGTTAGTTAATTTTTGCCAAAATTTTCAAACTAATGTGTCTTTCAACACCAACAAAAACGACTTGCATAATATTACTGTTATGGAGTTGTTTTGGCGAGTTTGGGACCGGAAGTAAGGCACGGAAACAAAAAGGTAGGTTCAAACAGTGTATTAGAATAACAAGAACATATTTATAAAATAAAGTATTACTATTCAGCAAATATAGAAGTGTAAGTCCGAACGGTATAGTTACGCTACATCTAGACTGTCTCTTGACTGCGTCTTAGCTGCATCCCGGAAGTCACGCAGGTTAATTTTTATTGACGGAAGAAGAGTCAATTCCACGTAGAAAAGCACCATAACAATTGCCATAATAGTAACCTTACGTAAATATGGGCTGAATCGCCGACGGGGAAAAAATTAACCAAAATTTCGAACGTGTTAGAAAGGATAAAAAAAATGAACAACAAACTTTGATTTTTTCTCTTAATTATAACATAAATCTTTTGATGATAAAACTTTGTTTTTATTAAGTTTTTTTTAACATCATGCTATGCCGTTTTGGGGGCAAATGAGTGGAGGTACCTAAAATTACTTTCCGAACACCTAAGTGTATTTTTGTTTGTGCATGCGAACATTTTAATGAGTGAAATTAAATTTTAGCCTTGATCTTTCAGTGTGTGACACTGCGAAATGAAGGATCGTCTCTCCCTAGAATCTTTTGATCATATGACTAAGAATGAAAAAAAAAACGTGCCTCATTTAAATTTTTGATTCAAGAATGCGTATTGAAACGAGCGTTTCAGCTTCTTGAAACAATCTAAAATCAAAAGAGATTACCATTTCATCAGGATTCTGAACGACATCCATAAAACAGAAGATTAATTTCGTTCCGATGAAAACTTAATCCAGCGTCTTATGGCCAAAGTCCCATCTAGATACACGGTATAGTTTATATCATCCGACAGAAATGAATACAATGTTTTATACTTCTCCATCTTAGTTTCTCTTCTTTCTTTCACCTTTAAAATGAAATCACCTTTTTTTTTTCATGTTTTCTTTGTTTTTGTTTTTGTTTCTGCTTTTTCTTTTTTTTTTTTTTAATATTAAATATTTTTATACATTCTGGGGTACATACGTTGCATTTTATTGCTACTTTCATGCCTCATTTGTTAAGTAATAGACAGCATTGTATTGTTATGCCTCCGAGACTACGTGTCCAAAGACAGCCAGAAAGACGCCTTAAGCCAATTAAAACTCTGAATACGAAGTTCAGTTGATCGGCAGGTTTATTAAAAGCCAAAAGTGTAATACTAAAAATATAAATAAATGCCTATAAATAAAACTAGTTAGTCTGAAAAACAAACAAAGAAAGGGTCACAAAAAGAACGACAAAAGCAGTCGGCGCTTTGAACAGAACACAGCAATCAATAAATTCCGGGCCTAACTCATTAAACAACAACCTTTCGGAAAAATTCGACTTTATTCATTAACATAGTCTAATGAGCTTTTGTAGAATGATTTTTTCTTTTATATGCACCAATAATGCTACATAATATTTGCTATTGATGGTTCTTCCTTTCTCAAGGTAATCGATGAACAAAATAATTTGCGCATTTCAAAATACGGTGGTCAAAACCTTGCCTGCTGATCTTTGCGGCTTTGGTCGCTTTGGACGGCTTACACATGCTGCTGTCCACTCAGCTGGCTGCCGATTTGACTCCGTAGTGAAGTGGTAGATCCATATTTCATCCATTATCATATATTTACGAAAAAATTAATTCTTGTTGCTTTGAAACAGTTTCAAACAACGCTCTGAATCGTCGAAGCTTTAATCACAGCTTTCTCATTGACAAAAGTGTGAATACACTGCCTTCTGATATGTTCACCTCCTCTGCTACTTCACGCAATTTCAATTTACTGTCGGCCAAAACGAGTTTGTAAATTTGTTTGGTGTTTTCCAGGACAAATGCTGATTTTGCGCGAGCTAGGCGTTCAGCATCATTTGTGTCTGTACGACCGCGTTTAAAGTCAGCATACCACCACTTAACCGTTGTTTCCGACGGAGCAGAGTTCGAATAACACTTATCAAGCCATTACTTTGCTTGAACAGGTTTTTTACCATTAGAAAACAATGCTTTATTAACACACGAAATTCAGATTTTTCCATTGTTTTGAAAATTTGCCACAGTAGCTTCACTTGAATAACTATAATTTTTAAACTTATAATCCGATTGGGCCCAAATTTTGTCATGTGATATTTGAAGGTTACTTCATAAAAATCATATGGATTCTTTATTAGTGGAGCCATCTATATGTCATGCCTGGGACATATTGAGTGATGCGTTATAAATAAAACCATTTGTCTAAATGGCTAAAGGAGCATAGTGAATATCTTGATTACATGAGTATGTATCAAGTTTCCCACAAGAATACACTTCAATATTGCAAGGGATTCACGGAAAAGTTACGTTGCAAGAAGGTTACATTTTGCAACAGTGGACAGTAAACACATGCTGAAAGGATTCTACGCAGAGATATTTTTTATATACATAAACATTTCATCCCAAGCAGGTAGAAATGCTACTGGTGCGGAGGGGGAGGGGGTTTACAGTGAGTGAAAAATCAAGGTGCAGGGAATGTCGAAGAAAGGATAAGAGATCGATGGGAATCAAGTAGATAGATATCAATTGCCATTGCATTTAAACTTTTAAATAAATTTCCATAAAAAAACGTCTGAAATATGGTTAAAGAAAACTTCTAATGATAACATGATAGTAGAATAGACAAGTGTAGAAAGAAAAATATTATAAGTTATAAACCAGTGATGGTTAACATTAGTGGTGAGATTAAAACGACGATAAAACTACGAACCACGTCGTGCTTTTATTGTAAAGGGTTTCAGTGACAATGAAGAGCTAACCGGAAGTGGTCAGAAATGGAAACCAATTTAATAGTTAGCTAAGCTACAAAAGAGACAAACAAAAGGATATAAAATAATAGTTTTCGTAATGTGGTAACGAAATATCTATATTTATGTCAGTCAAATGCCATCATGATACACGCTTTGGGCGATCATGTCTCGAAAGAAACATGATTGACTGGGCAGAAGATTATCCTGCAGTAGGTTGCCATTGATTTCTGCGGTAGACTGATGCCGACCAAGGCTATAGAACCCAATCTGTCCTATTATTTGACCCATAACTGGAGGGAAGAGACGGATTACTACATTTCCCAAGGGTATTTGTGCGCAAGTGAATGCAAGAAATTCAACTGGAATTCGAACTCGGCACCCCCAATTTGTCGTTCCGAGCTGATATCCACTGTATCACAACGCACATTTATGTAGGTACCTTAATATTATATATATATATATATATATATATATATATATATATATATATATAAAAATTTTTAGTGAAAAATCTTACTTGAACCTTTTATTTTAGTTTTAATTTCAAGCTAATAAATTAGATTTAATATTTCCAATAAGCAAACTATTTTGTTGCACTTCAAAATCTAATTTAAAACTTTTAATTGACTGAAAGTTATTTATTTATTTGCTAAAATAACTGGTTAGCACTCTTTTTAGTCGACTTTCATTGCAATGTAATTCTCTTTTTAAAAATCTTCCAAAAATAAGATATACGCCTCTGAAACTTAATTTGAGGAATATTAGCTGATTTAAAGTATAATTAACGTGATTTGAAACAAATATTATTTCCTGTATGTTTAAAATATCGCAGAAATTAATTTTTAACGCGACAATATCTATTTTGGCATGAATGATGACAATGTTGTTTTACGGAGACTTCATCTGTAAAACATACTTTAAGTAAATTTTGTGAAGACCTATTTCTATAATTTTTAAGTACTCAGTAATCTTAAAAATTTAGGAAAATATTCTCCGTAATATAATGTTTTATTAACTTTTAGAAATGTTGACTTTAAATTTACTGTAGCTATCACTCTTATTTTCTGATAATGTCGCTTGTGGTTGCAAAAATGAGCACGTTTATACGCATACAAAAAAATTCAAAATTATGTAAAAATATTGGTGTCTGGTGATTTGTATTAAGCTTTACAATTTATGATTAGTAAATATAGTTTTTATTTAACAATATCATCTAAAATGCTGATTTTAATACAAAACTTTAAAAGATTTAAAACTAAATTTTCCTAATTAAAATCTAAAAAAATGAAATCAATTCTTTATTCACCGAAAAAAATTCTGATGACAATAGCATCCTTAATGTATCTTATAAAAGCAATTAAAAGCTTTCCTAATTAAATGATGTCATAGTTTTATTGCATTTTTTTTTTTGTTTTACTATTCAGAGCAGATATTTGGTAAATGGTATTTCTCTATGAGAAAAACAAATTAGTGATTTAAATTATCCGAAGAGACCTGCTTTTAAATAATAATATATATTTGAAGTGGGGGAAATATTAATTTCTCGAAATTTCATAACTGTAAGTGAGGGCAACAGATGTAAAAAAAACAAAACTTTCCCAATATTTTCTCAAAGAAAAAACTTTCAAAATAATTTAATGCATTTTTTAATCCTGAAAATTTAATTAAAATCCAACAATTATTTGACTTTTGCATGAATTATCAAAACAATGTGCTTTTAACGCCAAAAAGGACGCTAAAAATTTCTAAACTAATCTTTGGCCTACCAGATGATGCAAGAAAAGACAAGTTTTTAAGCAAAATTTCAAACATGCAAGTAAAGATTTTTAAAATTAATAAAATAATTCAAAATACTTTGTTTTTCCTTTTAATAATAATATAAATATTTTGATGATAAGCCTTTGTTTTTATGAAAATCTTAGGAGGCACACACACACACATACACACGTGCGCGCGCACACACACACACACACACACACACACGCACACATATATATATATATATATATATATATATATATATATATATATATACGTTTATGTCATCATTTTATATTTAAATGATGCTAATCGATATTTTTCTTCCTTTATTCGTTCCTGTGTACAAATATTAGGCTTTCATTTTATCTTGTTGAATCTAATCTACGATTGGGTCGACAGGATACTAAAACATTTAAATCATGATACTAATGGAAACTAAAAATATATTTTGAAGGATACTAACGATTTTACTGTATACGCATACAAAGGGATAAGCACTAATGAAATCTTCTACCTTCGCCCATTTTGTGACATACAGCTAGACTTCTTCAATCCGGCACACTATGGTCCGGCAACTCTCAAAAACCATAGAAAGGGGTTACTTGCATATCACTCAACAGAGACTCAGTTATAAATGGGAAGTTAGGCAGCGATACTGTGAATGAGTCAAGAGTAGAGTTTGAGGAGAATTAACGGGCAAGACATTCAGCTTTAGATATCAACCTCTTTTTAAATATCACGCAGAAACTTGGCCTTTTGCCACATTCCGTTCAAGTGGGTACGTAAATAAATATCTATATGAGGGTGAGCAAAAATGTTTACAGATTGACTATTGAAGTGTGAGATTCTATAGCTGTGAAATTTTTCATGGCTTAATATCAACACGTCTTATTAGCAACTGCATTGTTTCTTTATATAAAAACTGACATCAAACTGTTCAAAGAAGACTTCAAAATTAACTTGTAGTGACAAATAGACAAAATTTGGCATCATGTTATTACCAAGTACATGCAGAAAAGGGTTTCATGCAGACATAGTTGCTATATTAGGTCATGATGTTCCAGCTTTATCAACAGTGCAAAAGTGGGTAGCTGAATTTCGAAGTTAAGGGTGAGACTGGAAGATGGCCCAAGGTTTGAACGTCCTGCAACTGCAACTGCAATCACCGAGGAGAATATTGATCTTGTTCATCACATGGGGATGGATGACAGGCGATTGACTATAACTCAAATACCCACTGCAATCAGCGAATATTCGACACTATGAACTTGGCCCGATCAAGGTTTCTGCCTGGTGATCAAAACATGCACGAAACTAAAATTAATATTTCCCCCACTTCACATTATGCGAAAATGTTATATTGTTTGAGGCAGATCCAGCTAGTTTTCTTGAACATTTTCTAACCCAGAATGAGTATTGGGTTCATCTCTTTGAGCCAGAGATAAAAAGTTAATCCCAGCATTGGGAACGCCATTCCTCGCCTGCTCCAAAAAAACTCGATATCGTTTCATCTACAGGAAAAGTTATGGCCTCATTTTTATGTAATGCAGAAAGCATTGTGCTTATTGAATATCTTCAAAAAGCCATAGCATCGATAGAGAGTTCTAAGCCAACTTGCTGAGACAATTATGAAAGATTATCATGACAAAATGCCAAGGAAATCTGACGAAAGGTGTTTAATGTTATCAGGACCATGTGTCTGCACACATCCTTGGTTTCAAGGGTTGCTGTGCGTGACTGTAGCTTTAAACTAGTTAAGCACCCACTCTATTCTTTTTATTTGTCCTCCATCTGACTATCATCTGTTCCCCAACATGAAAAAAAAACATTTGACTGGGAACTAGTATCGCAATGATAATGAGGTCATATCTGAAGTTGATAACTTTTTAGACAAACAGGATGCAAGCTTTTTCACCAATGGTATCTTGTTCATCAAGTAGTGATGGCTGACAGGCATTTGACTATAACGGAAATAGCCACTGCTATTAACGTATCCTGTGAGAGAGTTGAGAATGTTCTACACAATAAACGTGACCTGACCAAGGTTTCAGCTAGGTGATCAAAAGTCACACCAAACTGATCACATCATGGGAAAATCTGACATTTTTAAGGCAAATCCAGTTGGTTTCCTTGAACATTTCCTAACCCAAAATTTTCCGAGCATGAAAAACACTTCACTAGGAACCAGTATCGCAGTGATAATGAGATCATATTGGCAGTTGATCATTTTTCAGACCAACAGGATGAAAGCTTCTTCAACAGTGGGATTCAAGCACTGGCTCACTGATGGAAGAATTGTATGAACCGCAAGGGGTATATTTTGAAAAATAAGCCTCATCGACTTACATTTCATGAGAGTATCTTGGTCAGTCTGTAAACTTTTCAGCCGACCCTCGTACTTTGATAGTTTCTTCCAAAGTCAATAAATGATGAGCTGAAAATATCTCGGTCTAGCGAGAAGCGATTCAAAATCATATCTCATGTTGTGTCACTTGGTCAGATTTCAGGAAATGGATCGGACCGAGAATCTATCAGTATCACTAGTATAATACAGATTTGACCCCTAAAATCGACATCATATTAACATAGCCAATTCTCACTCAAATGATCTCAATTTTAACAAAATTTGTAAAAACTAAGTTGACTGTTCGAATTTATCTCAATGAAAATCAACTAAGAAGATACATTGGGCTAGCCAGTAATAATGACAATGTGCTTTTGAAATGGCTACCTCGTTCACCTGACTTGACACCTCGTGAATGTTTTCTATGTGCCTACGTGAAAGGACAGGTATATATCCCTTCTTTCTAGAAGCCAAAAGGAAATTGAGCAAAAATTCATTGAGGTGGCAGAGAATATTTCGCAAGACATGTCATAGCGTGCTTAGCACAATCTTGAACGACGACTTCACATGTTGAAGCGCGCATATTGAACATATACGCTACCTTATAAAATTGGTTATAAAATCTAGATTCCTTTGACTATCTTGTTCGAATTCTGATAAATAAATCCTTTTTGCTCAATATGAAGACTAATTTTATTTCTCTGGGACATGTCGTTACTCAGATATTTAAGCTTTAAATGATGTCAAGTTTTGAGTACGCCCTGTATTTAAAGTATCATTTTATATTCAAATGATGATCGATTATATTTGTATTTTTTCTTGTTTTCAAATTTTTATAATAAAATTATGCAAATATTTCGATATTTTTTACATTAAAGTAAAATTTCTCTTTCTAGCCGCTTCCACTGGCTCTTCCCACTCTACATTTTCACACTTATTTTCCTTTTCACTTTCTATTTCTTCTGTATTTTCCCTTTCCTCTTTTTTACTTTTTCTTGATTTCTCATTTTTTTTCTGGTCTTTTTTCTCTTTCTTTCCCTCTTTTTTTTAATGTCTTTCTACCTCGAACGGAAAAAATCCAAAAATAAAGTGAAATGTTGTTCTTAAAATTTTTTTTAATAAACCGTTTATTACCATCATTGTTAACTATCTGGGGAAGCATTAATCTTTCAATGTCGAAACAAAATGTACACTTTTGTAGTAGTTTGTTGTTTGTACATGTTCTAACAATGATTAATATATATATATATATATATATATATATATATATATAGACCCAAGCCTTATGAATGAAACTGGGTAGACGGGACTTTTTGGTAGCCGACGATGGCTGTACTAGCACAAAGGCAAAAGTCAACGTGACCGTGGGTTTTAGCGTTCTGGCCTTGTTTAGACTGTTGTTCACGCTACATAAAGCTCTATCTCCCAGAAACTGTAACTAAGGTTCACTCAGCATAGTTGCAGTTTAAACCACTGGTGGGTTCTGTAGGTGTTGAACAAACAAAAATGTGCCTCTATTGTATGTCCCTTCCCTGTACGGGTATATGCCACTTCTTCTTCGCCGATAATGCTGTGACCATGAGTACGACGATAACGACGAAGATTAAACTTCACAACTCAAATTTCATAATCTTCTCCTCACAATGTCGACGATGTCTTCGTAAACAACTTTAGCCCATTCAACGGGGGAACAAATATTATACACCCTGTCTGGCATATTCTTCTTGAATCAAAACGTCGAGGATAAACCGCTTCCTCTTCCTCTTCTTCGTCGAAAATAAAACTTCTTAACAATTTGGAGTATAACTTCGTCAATTCGGCGACTCCCACGATCTTCCCGTATTTCTTCTCTCATAATCTTCTTAACAATTCGGCGAGAATCTGCTCGAACCAAATTCTTATTATCTTCAAGACATAAGATTAATTAAACTACACTGGAATTAACGTAATTTGCTCCTTCACTTCAAAATGACTGACATCAACACTTTATGTATAAAATATACCGTTATATTTTATTCGCTCTTTTTATTCTCATCTTTTCAATAAAACGGTGACTTGGTTGTATTGTGGAGTGAGTGGTTTGGTCTGATCTGATGCATACGAGGTGGACCAGCCAGAAGTCTCTCCAACTGCTAAACTGAAAACTGATCTCAGTGACAGCTGACGTCACTTATAGAGCTATCCCCACTGACACATGTAGCTTCCGATGCACTTCGTACCATGTCGAGAGTTGACCCTTCTGACATTCACTAGTCAGAACAAAAACACATCGCCCAGTGCAAAATACACTTCATGGTAAAATTCCACACCGACCAAGGCATCATACAACACTTGAGCAGGTATCTGCAACGGGGATTAACTAGCCGCTCTAGTAGACAGGCATCCTTAGATACGAGTGGTCAGCCATATATATATCGGTAAATAAACATTGTTGGTACTTTATAATGCTGCAAAATATCGCTCTTGTCATGCGTTATACTGACAAGAGTCAAATCAAACCAAAAATCGAGTTTTGTCGTCATATCTGGGATTGAGATGTCCAATCTCTTTTTCCAGATCTGAGTTCAAAAGCATTTACAAGTTCTTGTGGGCGATTAATTATTTTTAACCCATTCACGGCTCCTTTTGCACAGTCGAAACGTCGCAAGCATCTTGCTATTCCATCGGTATCTTCATGGTAAATTTTGAAGCAAACTACGTTCCTTAATGCACCTAAATCAGTTATGACCTAACATCCCACATCCACAGAATCGAACCATCCTTATTCCCTTAGTATTTCACTGATAAAAAGAGTTCTGATTCTTCTTCCCGAGAACCGACACCATGTACAATAGACGCGTGAATAGATGCTTCCATGATTCCTAGAATCTTAACCTAATCAAGTCTAAGGTCAACCGTTATCTATCCTAACTATCCTCATCATCTGAACTTATTTCCTCCTCTTATGTCTTATATCATTCTGTAACACAGCTCTTGGGGCTGGTATTCAGTGAACATTTAATTGAAAATTTAGATAGTAAACAGTGAGTGCGTGTTATCTTCGGAGAGTTAAACTTTCGAAAATCAGATTCCACGACGAAATACACAATAGAGTTATCCGCTTATCTGAGATTTCGCTTTCAAAATATTCAGCTACCGGCGGCCTTCAACGACAGAAATAATCAATTCATAAGTTTTATTTAATACTGTTCACAAATAACGAAAGTAATGATGCTGAAAATTGGGAAGTGTCAAAAAGATGTAAAATATTTCCTCTGAATATTAATATGAAAATTATTAACTTTATAAGGAAATAAATTCGTATGCTGAGTTTGCGAACATCGAGCATATCAACACATATATCCACCGCACAATCTTTATTATAATAAATTGTCATACGCAATCTTTTAATAAGCAACTAAGGATTATCACAAGTACTTCTTTATTATAGCAGATTATGAGACCCGATTTCTATATAGGCATCTAAGAATTTCCTAAGTACTTTTTATAGTATTTTTATTATTCGGACCATTGTCCTCTTCTTTGTTGTCATTTCTGCGACGTTTCGGCCGTTGTACGCTTCGGCCTTCTTTAGATGCTAGGAATTTCGAACAGAACACTTTATTACAATCACTGGGATATATCATCTTCATCCCTTTTGCGTAGAGCCTCTTTTTAGTAGTCATGAGTTATCTCCCTCTAACCCTGAAAGTTACTTGTTCACCAGTGCTGTAGCCTTGTACTGAACTCACAACTCTTTGAGTCAATTCACAGGAACTAACCAACGTCCGTATCCACTGGGCCATGTGTCTTAAAGGACAAGAACAACAGGGTTTGAGTGAGATAACTCATGACTACTATACAAAGGGATGGGGATGATATACACTAGTGATTGTAATAAAGGTTTCTGTTCGAAATTCCTAGCACCTGAAGAAGAAGGGTCGAAACGTCGTACAAATGGCAACAAAGATGAGGACAATAGTCCGAATAATGTAAATACTATAAATACTACCTCATCTCAGAAATATAGTCAAATACTTTTTTATTATATTAGATTGTTATAAACGATTTCTTTATCAGCAAGTAAGGAAATTCTCCAGTACTTCTCTATTGAAGTAGATTGTTATACACGATTTCTTTATCAGCAAGTAAGGAAATTCTCCAGTACTTCTCTATTGAAGTAGATTGTTATACACGATTTCTTTATCAGCAAGTAAGGAAATTCTCCAGTACTTCTCTATTGAAGTAGATTGTTATACACGATTTCTTTATCAGCAAGTAAGGAAATTCTCCAGTACTTCTCTATTGAAGTAGATTGTTATACACGATTTCTTTATCAGCAAGTAAGGAAATTCTCCAGTACTTCTCTATTGAAGTAGATTGTTATACACGATTTCTTTATCAGCAAGTAAGGAAATTCTCCAGTACTTCTCTATTGAAGTAGATTGTTATACACGATTTCTTTATCAGCAAGTAAGGAAATTCCCCATTACTTCTCTATTGAAGTAGATTGTTATACACGATTTCTTTATAAGTAAATAACGAATGACAATTGCTTCTCTATTATTGTAGATTGCTCTACACGATTTATTATAAGAAAGTAAGGGTTTTCAATAGTATTATCTTTATTATAGTCAGTCAGTTAAGCGCCATCCGTGATCTACGCTTGGGTGATCATGTCTCGAAAGAGACATGACTGACTGGGCAGAAGATTTTCCCGCAGTAGGTTGCCATTAATTTCTGCGGTAGACTGATTGCCAGCTGTAGAACCCAATCTGTCCTGTTATTTAATCCAAAACTGAAGGGAAGAGTTCTTTGCCAAGGGTATTTGCACGCAAGTTAATGCAAGGAATTCAACTGGAATTCGAACTCGGCTCCCCGATTTCTCTTTTCGAGCCGATATCCGCTTATAAAGAACGGAGGATTTTTCCCAGTATTTTCTTATTATGGTATATTGGGATACACGATTTCTTTACAAGAAACTATAGATTTTCGACAGAATTTTTATTGTAGTAGAATGTGATATACGATTTTTTTATAAGCCACAAATGATTTTCACCAGTATTTAATAATTATATTACACGAGTGTGTCTGTACTGTAAAAAATGACGGCAAAATATTTATATCGATATGCCGTCTAAAATGACAGCAACATATATATTGATGTACCTACTATTGATTATTTTACATTAAGACAGAAGAAAAAAAATTGTTCAAACCCTCAGCGTGACAGACACATATATTGGTCATCCACACACAAGCCTATTTCGCTGTATCACAGATCATCAGTGGGGCTAGAAATATCTACTTGCTTCTGGCCGTGATCGAAACTCGACCGATTCGATATCAATCAGAATCAGCTACCCGCAAAGCCATAGTTGCATGGAATCAGAGGAGGGAAAGTTTAACGTGTTGTATATAAGCAGTTTATACACATGCCAGTCACTGACAGAAGTAAATTCATTCCTAAAGAGTCATGCATATATCGCAGCAGTGGAAACATTTTTAAAATTTTCTTTTCTAGAGAGCTCAATCATAATGAGACCATATACTTTAGAACATGGACAAACTACAATCTACTACAAAATTGTACATTTTGTTTCGACAATGAAAGAACAATGTCTCATTAGGTAGTTAATAATGACGGTAATAAATATTATTTTTTAAAAGAAAATTTAAAAACTCACTGCCTTTTATTTTGGGAAATCTTTTCGTACGAGGTAAAAGTATATTTTTAAAAAGTGGTGGAAAGAAAAAGGGTAGAAAGGATGGGAAAGCAAAAAGAGAAATAAAAAAAATGGAAAGAAAGAGGAAAAGAGACAGGAGGAAAGTGGACTTAAGAAATTGACACTTACAGGACATATTGAAGGGAGCAGACAGCAGAGAAGAGTGAGAAACCTACCTGAAGAGGCTGAGCAAATGGATAGGGATACAAGCAGTGTGAGGCATAATGAAAATTCAAACCTTTCAACGAGTCACAAAAGACTGGAAGTTGTGAAAAGCCATGATAGCCAAGGTTCAAAAGGGACACGGTACGTATATTATTATGATAACGAGGCTTATAAAAAATCGCCTGTTCTAGTTTGCTGTTAGCTCTTTTTGAGAACCTCTTGTGCTTAATTAATAAATTAAACTTCTTTTCGGTCTTTATAAAATCCTTAATACCGAAGTTGTATAAAATCGCTAAAATAACTACATAAATGACCTGTTCATATTTACCTCTGAAATCAATAATTCACGATTAGGATTTGTGAAACCATTGAAAAAAATCCTACTAATATGATGAAGATTTTTTCTGGGCTGTTATTAGGTGAATCGCCTCGAGCAGTCTAAAATTGGTTGGTTCTTTTTATTTTTACTTCCTTCATTCTTTATTTTTTATTTTTTTCCAGAAGCAAAAATATACAACACAATATTGACTAAAACGTGCCATTTTGTAGCGTGACGTCACAGATGGTATTCTCGTCGTTTACGACGAGATGAGACCTGAATGCGAATATCAATGTTTCATTTGTTTATTTTGTTTATTTTTTTCCATCTACGTTCCTCAATTTCTCTTGTAACATCTGCTCCGGGGGACGCTTTTGCGGAGGGAAAATTTATTCATTGAAAACGCAAACGTGCGTAACACCTTTCTTTCCATTTCTTTTCGTTTCTTTTTTTTTTTTCTTCTTCTTTTTTCTTTAATATTTTTACTTCTGTTTTATCTTACAGCCTTTATTTTTCTCATTTTCTTTGTTCTGCCCCTTCATTCTTTTTCTCTCTTTATCACATTCTTATTTCATAATTTCCTTCTCTCTCTCTCTCTCTCTCTCTCTCTCTCTCTCTCTCTCTCTCTCTCTCTCTCTCGTGTTTCGTTCATTCGTCTTTCTCTATCCCTCTTTTTCGTATTTCTCTCCTACATTTTTTCTCGCATTGTGTCTTTCACTCAATCTTCACTTTCTTTTTTTCTTTTTTTATCTCTCTCTTTCTCTCTTTCCTCTGGCTTTCACACTTTATTCTCTCTCTCTCTCTCTCTTTCACTTTCTGTTTTCTTCTTTACTTCCTCTTTCCTTCTTCAGTATCTCTTTTGCATTCTCCTTTCAACTCTTCTTTTTCTTTTCCCTTCTTTTTCCTCTTTCGCTATCTCTCTTCTTCTCTTTTTTTCTATCTCGTTTTATCTTTTCTCGCTTTTCTTTACCCGTATTTATTTTATCAGTTTTTTTTTCTAATAACTTTTTGTATGCCGTCTTTTCTTTAACATTCTTATTCTCTCTCGTTTTCTCTTCTTTCTTTCTTTTTTCTTTCTTTCTTTCTTTCTATATTCTCTTTCTCGTTTTCCCTCTTTTATCTCTCCGCTTGCCTCTTGTTCCTTTAATTTCTATTTCTTCTTCTCCACTCCCTATTCACGTACACCTGCCCTTCGCTCTCTCTCTCTCTCTCTCTCTCTCTCTCTCTATCTCTCTCTCTCTTTTATTTCTCTCTTTTATCTCTGATTTTCTGTGTCCTTCTTTTTCTCTCTCTTAGTATTCTTCTTCTGTCTTCCCTTGTTGTTTCATATCTTCTATTTCTCGTTGTCTCTTCTTTCTCTCTACTTTCTTCTCCCTTTCTTTCTCTCTCTCACTCTCTCTCTCTCTCTCTCTCTCTCTTGATTATTCTGCTACTTTCTTTCTTTATTCTGCTCTCCTTTTTTATATTTCCTCCCCTTTCTTACACTATTACTTTTCCCCCCTTTTTTTTTTCATATTTCAGTATCTTGCCTCCACTGTCCTTTAATTCTTATTCTCTCTCTTTCTCCCTATCTCTCTCTCTCTCTCTCTCTCTCTTCGTATTTTTCTTTCTCTCTTCTCTTTTTTTTTGTTTTTCTTTTTTCTGCCATTCATATGATTTTCATTTTTTCTCACTTTCTCCCCTTCGCACTTATTCTCTTTCATCTTTTTTTAATTCCGTTCTCTTTTCCACTGACCATTTGAAATAATCTTTTTTCTTTTTTTTTTCTTGCCATATTTTCATCTACTCTATTTTTAAATTATCTAATAATTTTTACTCTTCCTTACACCTCTAAAATATTTACCCCTGAATTTTCCCCAAACTTTTTCTTTACCTATGCATTTTTTTAATCCCAATTCTTCTTTCTTTCTCCAGACCCACTATTTACCTGTCAGTCTTCTATAATCGACACATTCCTACAACATCATAAATATTTATTAAAATTCGTTTTAGCCTGACAGAAAGTCACAAGTGTGGTATATCAATTAACATCGGGCTCACAATAGTAGCAGTAAACTGAGGTGCCTCTGCGTGTCGTAATGTTCAGTGAAATAGTCTATTTAACCAATCCTACCGACAAGTATGGAAATTACTGGATGTCCCATGCTTGTAGCCTTTTATTAAACTAAGCTAAGCAATATTGTATCAGTTTTCTAAACGAAGCGCCCATATAGATGTTTACTTAACTCAGTTTCATTTCGAACAAAATCACAATTGAAAGAATCGAAATCCTTAGTGGTCAGTTCAACAATTCCATCAACATTGACTTCCCGTCGAGAATATTTAATTAGCGCGTAGTTTCGTCTGGCACATATCTACAAATACAGGGCACATAATGAGGAACGAATTCACTGCAGAGTAATAATGGTCTGCTTACTAACCATTATAGTGCGATGAGGCAATGTCCCTTCTGTTACTCACTGCCTCTCTCTGTTTAGCGTTTAGATTTTCTTTTCCTCTCTCTAATCTTTTATTGCATTCATCCATGCTTTTTTTTTACCAGTGAATACTGATAGTTGATGTTTTTTCATCTTTTCCCGCTATTTCTGTTTTTTGTTGTTATTTTTTTTTTTTTTTTTTACTCTAGGTTCCTTCGTTTGCTCCGCCTTTTTCCCGCCTGCAATTTTGTTTTTCCTTTTCCACCTATCTTCTTCAAGATATATTTATTTTGTTCTTTTTCTTTAACCGCTTTTCCGCCATTTACCTACCCAGACTCGATTTTTGGCTCGGGATATGCTCACTGTAATCAAACGAAAAAATATGAAAAATATTTGGAGAAAATAATCGTTCAACTTATGGAAATGCTAGACTTGTACCAAATTGGATTTTCTTTTTATTATTATTATTATTCTGGTTGTGTATTTATTTTGCTTCTCCCTTCAGTGAGAATTTTTTGTGATGTTTTCTTCGTGTTCGAAAAACATGCGCATAAGCTTTTGCTATAAGTTTGTAGAGGAACAGGCGAGGAATGCGGGGGTGAGGAGACCTTATTGTGAGGTTGTGTCTCTTCCTTTTTCTCACCTGCGATCACCAGACACTTTTAACCCTACAGTAAAACGCATACACACACACACACACACACACACACACACACACACACACACACACACACACACACACACATACGCATATATATAACCTCTCATCTGTTTTTATCATCTCTAATACATTTTAGAAGAGAAACATCATATTCCTATGATATCAAAAACATTAATATATATATATATATACTTGCTTATATGCATGTACTTGCTTATATGCAATACTTGCTTATACTTGCTTATATGCAAATAACACACACGTAGTGTGTTTGGGAATCTACATACCCCAAGATAACAAGATAATATAGCAAGTGTTATACCGGGGGTATATAGATTCTAGACAGATAGCAACAACAACGTGAAAGCAATGGGTGTACCAATGATGGTAATTGTCCAAGGAAGGGGAACAATGTTTTAATTGTCCCATTCAATTCAACGCTAGTACCACTCAGCCCATCAGTCAACAAACTATGAATGAAGTACTATTATCAATACCAACACGTCAGTTACTAAAAACCACTATTGGACTGACTTTTTCCGTGTCGGTTTATTATAAAAGATTTATTTTAGACGATTGAATTCGTAGGCGGCGGAGACCATCCGATGTTGTGAATAAAAAAATATTCTTTCCCTCCTGCCAGATAGCATATTTTCCTTATTAAATTTTCTCGAAGAAAAATCATGGGTATCGGCATAAATGACATTTGAAGTAATAATAATGACTGGTTTAAAAATAATGCATTAATTCTTTAGAATATACATATATATATGATAAAATATCTATAATGAAATATACAGCGGGGTGCATTACAATCCGGAAAAACATATACTGAAAGAAAAATTATGTTTATTCACAATGACAAGTATTTACATGACAAATTGCTTTATAACATTGTTGTCTGATTTCTCCTCTGCCATATTATTCGATCCATTTCCCTCCACCTTCAATCACAGCCTCTACACGAGGCCGAAACCTCATACAGGCGTTGGTCACCTGCTCCCTGGACAAGTTGGCCACGGCCTCGATGATGGCAATCCTCGGCGAGTCGACAGTATTGTGTGCACGTTTATTGGACTGTCTCACAAGTACGCTCCATAGGTAATAGTCGCAAGGATTCAGGTCTGGAATACTAGAGGCCAGAACTCCTTTAACCAAAACATGTCCAGATTCTCGTCAAATTAAGCCTGAACCAAATTGGATGCCTGACCAGGTGCTCCGTCCTGTTGAAAGAGCCATGGCTTCCCTGAACAATCCATGGCTTTACAACATTCTTCATGACATCTAGGTAGACCTCTTCATCGATAAGGACCTGAAGCTGCTCCAGGAAGTCCTTGTTCCTATTGTGAAGCTCGGATTGGTCCTGTGTTTTTCTCTGAATTCAACAATTTTTTGGGGCGTGCGGCCACAACGTAGGACTACAATAATTGCAGTACGACGCGCAAATTCACTGGACATTTTGCTTAAATTGTTCTTAATTCAACAGATTGTTGTCACACAAATCTGAAACAAGGAAAAATGATATATTTAATATGGTTGTCATTTTATGCCAAGTTAAAGTTAGTCCAGATTGTAGTGCACACTCCTTGTGAGTGTGAGAGAGAGAGAGATAAAATATAGTTTTAAGGTATGCTATGTATATGGGTTAAATAGAGTGTATATAAATATAAAAGTGAGAATTGAAGTCAACATCCAAATACAACTGTTTTATACTAAACGCAGTCTTCAGGCTAGATCCGTTGGGTTTTTCCTCGACTATTTATATATAGAGGTCAATGATGCATTGTGGGTAGACTATTGCATTGTGGGCAGTCTCTTGTATTATTCTAGTGGTTATTGTGGTGGGCGTTAACGGTTTCGAATTATTCTGGAGAATAGGGAGTGGGAAATAATACTGAATGCGAATCTGTTGTTCCTTGACATTTTTTAATTTATTATTGATTATTTGTTAGTACGTTTTATTTTTGTATGTGTGCGTGTGTTTATCTGTGCGTACGTTGTTTTTTTTTTATTATGTATGTACTTAGTTTATTTACTTATTTATTTGTTTAGATTAAATTATTTAACTGTTTATTTTGTTTTATTTATCTATTTTCGTTTATTCTTGTTCGTTTTCAGTTTACGATTTTAAAAACTGTAAATTCTGCCCTGAGGAAAAATAGCGACAACTAATTTCCTACACCGAAACAAACTACTATATTTAGGAAAGAAAGGGACACTCAGAACTCATCTCAAAATGCAGACACGAAAAAAATTGTAAATTGTAATTTGCATATGATGATTACAGTTTTTGGGTTGATTGTTATAGGCTGATGTTCTTTACCTTATTTTCCATATTTTTGGTGTAATCTGTTGTTGTTTTTTCTGTTTTGTTTTTAATCTTTAGAAGGCGTTGTGCCTATCGCGTATTTACTATTTATAAAGGAAGTTTTGTGTGCGTAGCTTATTTGTTTCCAGGGTGCTTCAGTTAGCCCTATGTATATTTTTTCTTCGTTACCTGCTAATTTTATAGTCGTTTGATATGTTAGTTTTCTTTGTAAGCAAATTCCGTTTAGGGAACACTCGTTCTTTATTCTTCAGTTACACGTGAGTTTCATTTGTTCAGGTGTTTTGTTGATTGTCTTCCTGTTGTTCATTTTTATTATTTGTATCATGTTCTCGGTGCAACTGTAGCTGATTTTTACTTTGCATTTGTTGAATACCTTGTGGTAAGTGCTAGATGTATGACAGCGTTTGTTTAATTTTATATTTTTGCCATTCCTCTGGTTGCATTTTTGTACTCTGTGGCATGTATGTAAGTGTTGCATTGAGTCCACTATCATTTAGGGTTGTTTCATAGTATTTCTCAGCTTCGTTGAAGATTGTTTCATAACAGGAATTTATGGATAGCCATGCGGTTAATTGCATATAATTACTTGTATATAAATAAAAAAAATACTCGAGCTAAATACAACGCACGTGGCCTGACGATTACGTATAATATGAAACAGACTGTCGACTGTAGGTGTTGACTTCCTGTCCACTTATATATATATATATATATATATATATATATATATATATATATATATATATATTCTTCACTACTCGACGACATAATTATTGCTAAAAAAAATTGCCAAAAAAAAAAAAAATAAGCAACTGTTAAAGAGCGAATACCGGGGCAAAAGTTTTCATAATTGGTAGTAAAGTTTAATAACTGGTAGTAAAGAGAATGAATTGAGCAGACGCTGCCACACTATTCTCTTATATATATATATATAAGAGAATAGTGATATATATATATATATATATATATATATATATATATATATATATATATATCACTCCTGTCGCACTTATGTGGAGAGAGAGACATTAACGAGGCAGTATCGGATTTCGATCTCGACTTGAAGCTAAACGGAGAATCTAGCTTCACTGAAGAGCTGTGATACAACGAAACGGGCTTGTCTACAGATGATTATTTATGCTATTGCTAGTCGATAGAGCACTTTAGAGAGGAGTAGATTTCATGTAAACGGTAAATACTTAAGCTTTACGCTATGTTCTTTGATTACTCAATTGAACGCAGTTTGGTTCAGCTATCAAATTGAATGCTATCGGTCATAGGGGTTTGTTTATATTTTGTGAATAACCTGTTGTGAAAGCTGCCGATCTCTGCCGTAATGCAGATAGTTCAGTGGTAGGATGTTCGTCTAATGACAAATTATTTGGATTTCGATCACGACTTGAAGCTAAAACCGATAATCTAGCTGCACTGAAGCGCTGTGATACAGCGAGACGGTCTATAATAGAGAGAATACATATAAAGACTAAAAATAGCAAAATACATACACCAGTCTATAATAGAGAGAATACATATAAAGACTAAAAATAGAAAAATACATACACCAGTCTATAATAGAGAGAATACATATAAAGACTAAAAATAGAAAAATACATACAACGGTCTATAATAGAGAGAATACATATAAAGACTAAAAATAGAAAAATTACAAAAACTATCAAACATCAAGACCTAACAACGCCGGAAAAATGACATCCTTGGAAATGGCCTGTGAAGAGACTGAAAGCGCTTGGAAAGTCCAAAGTTATGAAACATTTTTAAATTCCTCATCTCCAGCAAAAAAGAAAACATTTAAGAATACTGGAAAAATTAAATCAAAATTAATAAAATCTTCCTTGTCGGTTGTTTTTACCGAAACATATTTAAATGAAAGATTGCTACCCAAATATTCATTAATATATATATATATATATATATATATATATATATATATATAGAATATCAACCTCGGTGGTTGATTTATTGCCAATATTTTATTTATTTATTTATTGCTAGTAATACCTTTTTCTTTCAACAATTTATTGTTGTTTTTATATAAGTTTTGTGTCTAGTAATACTTTTTTCTTTTCGAGTATCAAGATTCATTGGGATTTGTTTTTAAGGGCAGGGTCCCTAAGACTTACCCTTGTTATTTAACCCATAACAAGAGTGAAGGGACGGATTAATACTTTTCTCAAGGACACCAGTGCTTATGTGAATGCAGGATATTCAACTGGAATTCGAACTCGGCTCACCGATTTCTCTTTCCGAGCCGATATCCACTGCACCATCCGTCACTAAACTCTTACAGCATCTGGTATTCCCAAGCGGTCACCCATTAATATAAACCTTTATTAAATCTCTTTGATATACGGATAGCAGCTTCGTTTCCACAGTGGGTGATTGATATGAATCACGAAATCCCGGATAAGTTTCTGTGTGTCATCCTGTTGGAATTGATTTTGATCTGTGCCTGTAGCGTGTCTGGTCAAAACATAGGAACTTGCACATTGGATCACTTTTCGATCTCAGTCATATATGTTCTCGAAATTGTTATGGGCAAACTTGCTCCATTCACGGATGATATGGTTCACTCTCATCTTTATTTCTACTTTTGCTGTTTTTCTGTGTATCGTAACCTTTTTGTAATTTGGTACCGTGAATGACATAGTGTTGATGGAATTCTCAGGAGTAAATTGCAAGAACTGTTAAACAATATCGTAAAGGAAAGCAAGAAGAAAGGAATATCTATTTTAATCGCGGGAACTAAAGACAGCCTTGTATTATTTAGAAGCCATCAAAGCCAACAATTTTGCAGAACCTTCCCTTGCCAGTTTAAGGAAAAGACAAAATTGGAATAAGTCTTACATAGTGCTGACTCATTTTTTTTAAATATAACCACCGCTATACGCAAGAAAACATAAAGACAAAAAAGTAAATGTCTAGTACAATCAATAAATAAATACATACATACATTTCCAAAATTAAACTAGCAAAAAAAAAAAACATTGCCAGATAAGCTAACCAGAACCAAGGTGGGCGTAACTTCAAGATCGCTGATCCATTTCGACTCCTTTCAGTTACGAATAAAGAGGGCGACTGACTAGTGACCATAGAGTGAAAGGGAGTAGGGTAGAGCCAGAGAGTCAAAGAAAACTACCCTTAATCAGGAGGTTCCTGTTACTTCGAGGGAACTAAAGAGCGCCTTACGTTAATCTAACAGGTAAGATTTTCAGAAACTAACTCTCTGTGAATTGTGCTGACGAAGGAAAATGTCACATAGACATCCGTTGGCGCATTGGAATAGCTAAATATTCTTTTAAAAATATAAGCCAAGTATTTAGACATTGGAAAATCTCTCTAGACATAAAGAAAATAGTACTGAATTGCTATGTAATATCTAATCTCTTAACTCCCAGTGAATTTTGGACAATTTCCTCACAGATGAAGAAAAGAAGTTACAGAGATGTGGTTCAACTGAGGAATGAATAAGAATAGCATGAGGAAAGTTTTAAGGAATAGAGGAGCTACAAGGAAGCCCATACTTACAATCAGAAAGAGACAGTTTATATTTATGGCATTCATAATGAGGACCTGGAAAATTTGACACACACAAGACATACAGAGTGTCCTATTTTTACGTATGTGTAAAAATATACATTTTTGCCTATGTGTTCAGACTTTAGTTTGAGCACATATGCCAAAACGCATATATTCAAGAAAAAATAAATTTTCACAATATTTTATTGAAATAGCATATTAACAAATAACATCTTCAAAATGATTTCCAGCATTTTTTATGCAAACATTTATATGTTTTGCAAAATTCACATAAACTGGATGCAGTAACTCTACATTGCTGTCAATTTAAACATATTCACTCTTTATGCATTCAATCAAGTGTGTCGCATTTGTGATTTTCATTGATGATGCCTTGTTCTTTAAAAAAGAAAAAGAAGTCATCTCTTTCTTCTTTCACCTAAACTATATTTAATCTGTGGAGGTAAACAATATAGTTAATGAAATTTCCTATGTGCCCAGGAATTAGGGACACACTGTATAGCAGGTAAAATAAAACAGCGAGTTACCTATTTTATGGTGCCCTCCTACGAGGAATGGACTCTTCCTCTTGTTACCTGCATGACTTTCAGAGAGCAGTTACTCGCAGCAACTACCTTACGCACTGTCAAGCTCTCTGCCTTCGTGGCTCCGTCGAAGGGTAGAGTCATGACTGGGGAATATTAGACATATTTTTGGTCGTTTTATATAGCCCAGAGAAACTATATTAGAAAACTTTGTGCCATATTTTGCCTTAAGTGGGAAGGCGACTGAATACTGCAGTTACTCGTAGTAACTGCCATTGGCACTGTCGAGCTCTCTGTCTCCGGGCGGTGAGTATTAACCCAGTCGGAGCTCCGCCGAAGTGTAGAGTCACGACTGGGGAACATTAGACAGAAAATTTTGGCCGGGCTATATGGCCCGGAGAACCCACATTAAAGAAGCCTTGTACCACATTTTGCCTTAAGTGGGAAGGTGACTAAATACTGCAGTTACTCGCAGTAGACTTCCTGGCGCACTATCAAACTTTCTGCCTTCGAGTGGAGAGTATTAATCTAGTCGTGACTCTGCCGAAGGGTATAGTCTAGACTGGTCAAAATTAGACAGGAATTTTGGGCCGAGCTATATGGCCCGGGGAACCCACATTATAAAAGCCTTGTGTAGTCCTTCTACTATGGGATCAATAATTTCGCCATGTATATGGCATAAACGAGAGGAGGTATTTGAGTCATCTTTGTTGATCTTGTTAAAACTACTCTCCTTTAACCACTATTGAGAAACTCTCCTGGCAGCCATCAGCATGGATGTGGCTATTCTCCTGGTAAGAGCAACTCAATGCACTACCTTAGTCTCATTTTTTCAACCGGCCTCAAGTGGAATGCCTACATCGAATTTATAGTTGCATCTACTGCTAGGAAGGTTGGTTCACTGTGTCCGGTAAGTTTTTTGACAGAATCGATTCTGCACGTTTATAAATCTGCCATTCGTCCTTACTATGCATTGCCAAATCTGGTCGAATACTCCTGCTATTCGTCTTGAGGTTCTCGACAAAATCCAAAGGGTCTGCAATCGATCCTGACTTGGCATTTCGACTTCAGTCACTTTCTCGCCGACGTGACGTGGCTTCCCTCTGTCTTTTCTACAGATATTTTCATGGCAACTGCTATGACGAGCATTTTTATGTTGCTTTAACCACATGAATTTAAGTGTGCTACTAGTGTGGTATCTAGGTCACACCTTTTTACCGTTGAAATAGTTAAATATAACCACCTCTTTTACTCCAACAGTTTATTTTTTCGCACTTCCCGCTTGTGGAAGTCCCTTCCATTTACTTTCTTCACTGATAACTTTTTCTTCTTTTATGTGCCATGCCCGTTCAGGACATAGGCGATCATGGCCTTCCACGTCTCCCTATCCCTGATGGCTCTTAGCACGCTTTCTCCTGTTACCCCACCTAAACCCTGCTATGCCATCCACCTGCTCAGACCCGTCAAATATGTTATCCACTGGTTTCCCTGTCTCACTTTCCCTCTATCTGACCTGTGAGTATCAGATTCTACGAGCCTTTCTTCCTCATCACATGTACCAGAAACTTTAGCTGTCTCTTCCTGATGCTCAGTATTAATTTCCTTTTCGTTTTATCCTTTCCAAAACCTCATCATTGCTCATATGCTCAATCCACAATATCAGTAGCATTCTTCTGTAGAACCACATTTCAGTTGCTTCAAGTTTTTCCTTGATCTTTGATGATATTGTCTAGCATTCGCTGCCATACTGAAGAACAGACATTACATAAAAATCCAGTACTCCCTTCTTTGTTTCTAGCAAAATTTTTCTGTGTTTTAATACTCTGCTCAGCTTCTGAAATGCTACCTTGGTCATGCCAATTCGCCTTCGGATTTCAGTGTCGCACTTTCCGTCTTCTGTTAGAACGCTTTTCAAATACTTAAATTTTTGTACTTGCTTGATTTTACTATCCCTAACTTGTAATTGGCATTTTGGGCTCCTCTGTTTGCTGATGACCATACATTCAGTTTTCTTGTAGTTTATTTTTAGTCCTTCCTTTCGACTTTCTTCATCTACCTTTTTAGGAGGTCTTCTAGTTTTCTTTCCGTGTCGGCTATCAGCACTGTATCATCTGCGTATCTTATGTTCAGTATCATGTGCCATCTTCTTTAATCACGTCCATTTTTTATCGTTTCTTTAACAGCCCTTATACCCACTCTTTTCTCTCACTGTAACCCTTTGCGCTCTGGTGATGGTTTCGCTTTGCTTGGTGTGAAATGACCAAAAATAAATTATTTGGAATACATTGTTTCTTTTGTCTTTTTTTTTTTTTTTTTGCTACTATAATAAGGATTTCTGTGTGTACTTTAAGATCACTCCATCTTAGCCATTGATTGGTTTTGTAGGCATAAATATCTGATTCATCCATATATGTTTTGGATACTTTCCTGTTGTAGTGCCCTCCTACGAGAAATGGACTCTTCTTGTTATATATGATTACCTGCGTGACTTCCGAGGAGTGAACGAAGGCAGTTAACGGCAGTTAACGAAAGCTATTAGTCAGGCAATAAGCAGCGTAATAATACCTTCAGACTTACTTATTTCTAGTTACTTATTATTAACACTTCTTTTGAATATCTTTTTTCTTGTTATACTAAGACACTGTTTTGAAACTACCTTTCTCGTTCCGTCTCTTACTTCCGGCACAAACCGGTTACTACAACTTTGCAGCGAAGTTTCGCCACAACTCCACAACAAATGGCCGACGAAGATCCACAACATTTCCATACAATGGTTTTCGATTTTTATTATTAATCAGGAATTTATACGTTCAAGTTGGATGCTTTGTGTTTATTTGCTGAAGTGAAAACAAATTTTCTCAAATCTCTCGGAATTTTCTCAGCTTCCTGATTCTATCTTTGTCTGAAAAATCTCACGTTCTTCTGTAAATTTCTATTTGATCCAATCCCGGTTGCATGATTTTCTGCAAAGTTCCTTACTCCACCCACGTCTATTGAACAGGTTAAGAGGCTCATCCCTTGTTTCCTGTTTAGGATGTGGTTTCCGGCTTTCTCTTTTCCAATCATTCTACTCTTAAGTAGCTCCATGCGCATCAGTGGCGTCACCACCTTGCTTGGGGTGATATGATTAAAAAAAAAAAAACTAACCTAATTTTCTTGTTCCACTGTTTTCTCAGCTTCCGACCAAGTTCTTGATATTTTTTTAAAATTTCAACTTTCTTTCGTCTTCACCATGTTGTCTGCTGGGATAGCCACCTCTTACTAGTGATCCTTTCCGATTGTACATCGATTCAGTCTTCATATTTGGTTAGAATGATCGATCTGAATCCAAAAATCGATTATATTTTCTCATATATTTTGTTTTCTGAATCAAATCAAAGTTTGCTGTATATAATTCTTTCTACCCTTTCGTCTCTGTTTTATATATTCCTTTTTATATTCCTTTTTATATTCCTTTTTATATTCCTTTTTAGCCAGCTTATATTGCAGTTTACTATTTCATCTTTTTATTAATGGAGAATCTGATGTAGTCAGACCTGTGATACTTGCACAATTATTTGCACAATTTGCACAACCCTGTCATATTTATTTAAACATTCCTTGTAACTCAGTTAATACTGTGGCTTACAGTTTCAATTTTGTTCATGGAGCGACTCTGATTTGTCATAATTCTTTTTTCTAGGTACTTCAGGACTTTGGTCATCATGGCTCTCCACAATTTCCTCTCCTTTGTATCCCATAATATATTTTTTTTTCTTTTTTGATATCTCTTACGCTATCCATTTACACAAGCTATTTAAGTGGGTCGTGTTTTATTTTTCTATGCCTCACCTACCTTCAATCTGTCCTATGAGTATCAGAATTTCCAAGCTCTCTCCTTATTTTGGGTCATAGAATTGTCAGCTGTCTTTTCTTGATGTTAAGTATATGCGTCCTTTTTGTTTCCATACCATTTCTTTACATAGTCGAACTTAAGTGCTTTGCAAAGTTCCGAATATATAATTGCTCCTACTTTGTAATATCAGTACTTCGTATTCTTTTCAAACCAATTTCAGTTCATTTACTTTTTCTCCACAAAAATAGTATTTTGTAGGTTTTATGTTTTTTTTGTTTTTGTTTTTTTTGTTTTTTCTTTTGTTTTTGTTTTTTTATATAATTAGTTTTGATGCGTTTTGTTTTTGGGTAGCTATAAGAAGTTCCATAACAACGTGTTAGTAATTGTAGTCGTAGATTATTAGCTGCCTTTCTACACGTTCCTTCTCTTTATTGGTTACCATTATTAAAGAGAATTAATAATAATTATATCTCATCTATCACTCCTAATTAACTAGGCGTCATTACTTTGACAATTATTCCTTCAATGTTTCTCGGCTTTTGTAGTAAGATGCCTTAATAATAATTAAGAAAGCACTTCGTAATAGTTGCAGACCCTAACAGCTCAATCATTAATACTTTACTTGTGTAATTTTCTTCTTCTTTCCTCTTCCTCTTCTTCTTCTTGCTGAGTCTCTTTAGGACATAAACTATCATGGCTCTCAACAGCTTCCTATCTCGTATGTCTCTTACCAGTTTTTCTGCCTTTGTTAAGCACCCCTCCTCTGATCCGCCATCCATTCACAGAAGCTCGTCAGTTAAATGACGCGATACCTTCCCCTATCTCTCTTTGCTCTAAATATGGCTTACAGCCATATCACTTTGAAACACCTGTTTCCGTATGATCGTCGAAGTTAAGCAACGTTGAGCCTGGTTATTTCTTAGGTGACCTCTTGCCAATACCAGGTGCTGTAAGCTTGGATGTGCGGTTATGTATATATAAGGGATAATGGCTTTGAATTGTTAATCAGCGAGTCAAGTTTCAATTTCTGTTGGGTTCGTTATATCCACTTACGCGCAAATACTCATGGAAAACCTACGAATTCACTTCTTTTCCGCCCAACTATGGGTGAAATAGTGAGACCTGTATCACTAAAACTATTATCTCAAAAATATTTTCTGGCCTTAAATAACCTGGAATGGTTAGAAAACGAATCAATCAGCCTTGCTCTGATTATGTCCCGTGAGGGTTAAGTTTTCCAAGCCATCTTTCCTCTTTATGTATCTAAAGAATTTTAGCTGTCTTTTTCTGATTTTGAGTATAATTGTTCTGTCTGTTAACGTTTTTTTCTAGACATTCTTCTTCATGAAATCGCGTAAGACCCCATTTTCGGCGTTTCTAGCTATTTTCCTCATCCATAAATAAATTGTCCAATATTCGCTGTCGTTCTTCTTCTTCTTCTTCTTCTTCTTCTTCTTCTTCTTCTTCTTCTTCTTTATGCTGTGTCCCTTCATGACCTTGACCATAATGGTTTTTCACCTAATTCTTGTTCTGCCATCAATTGACACAAGCTCTTTAATTAGGTTTTGTCAATTTTTGTGGTTTCAGAGTAAAACATCACTCAATAAGTACCAAATCTAACATATGTAATAAAACATCTATATAATTTTTATGAAGTAATAACCTTCAAATGGTACGTGACTAAATTTGGACCCAATCAGATTATTAATTTACAAATTACAGTTATTTAAATGAAGCTTTTGTTGCAAATTTTCAAAACAAAGGAAAATCTGAATTTCTTGTGTTGATAAAGCATTGTTTTCTGATGAGAAAAAATATTGTTCAAGCAAAGCTTGATAAGTGTTAATCAGACCCTATTCCGTCGCAAACAACGGTTAAGAGGTGGTATACTGACTTTAAACGCGGTCGTACAGACACAAATGAGCCAAAAAACTCAAGTCAGCCAAAAAACGACAGTTGTTCCGGAAAAAACAAAAAATTTCATTTTGGCCGATCTTAAATTAAAGTTGCGTGATATAGTAGTGGAGTTGAACATATCAGAAGGCAGTGTATTCACCATTTTGCATGAACATTTGACAACGAGAATGCTGTGTTCAAAGTGGGTGCTACTTTTGCTCACAGTCGATCAAAAACAACAACGCGTCGACGATTCAGAGCGTTGTTTGCAACTGTTTTAACGCAACAAGGAGGTTTTGCATAATTATGACAATGGATGAAACATCGATCCACTACTTCACTCTGGGGTCAAATTGGCAGTCAGCTACATAGATAGAAGCAGGCGAAAGCGACTAAAGATGCAAACATCAGCAGGCAAGGTTTTGGCCTCCGTATTTTGAAATGCGCAATGTATTTTGTTCATCGATTACCTTGAGAAAGGAAGAACCATCGATAGCGAATATTATATAGCATTATTGGTGTGTTTGGTGAAAGAAATCGCCAAAAAAACGGCCAGAAACGAAAAAGAAAAAGTGATCTTTCATCAATTTAACGCACCGTATCAGCTACATAAACTGTATTTCGAATTGCTTCTGCATCCACCCTATTCTCTAGATCTGGTCCCCAGCAACTACTGGCTGTTTGCAGACCTCAAACGAATACTCCAGGGAAAGAGATTTGGCGCCAATGAAGAACTGATATCGAAAACTGAGACCAAAGACAACTCGTTTTACAAAAAATGCATTGAATTAGTAGAGAAGCGTTGGAATCATTGTATCACTTTAGAAGGAGACGATATTGATGGATAGAATTTTGCCTAAAAGTTGTTTTTTATTAGTTAGGCCCGGGATTTATTGAGTGATGTGTTGGGTGCCATCATTGCTTCTATTCTTATTTCATATCATAATTTCTGTTTTGGCAAAGTCTACCTCGAGTTCTATTTTTGTAATACTTGATGTACGATGTTGGCTTTTTATTTAAGATTATTTTTAACCTGAATATGAATACCTATGACATCAACATAGATTCGTCAATAAACTGGCATCGGTTGTTTTCTATTAGTAAACTCAATCGGGATGTAGTATGGAATGTTTAAATGATCAGTGCCTATATCGCCACGTCTATGTTTATTCAGGGTATAGTCTAGGAAAATATTAAATTACTTGGGTCTCATTTCCTCATTGTCGTATTCCAGATGAATACTTTCGGTCTTTGGCCATATCTAAGCGACACTTAGAAAATCAACTTTTTGCGCTAACCAAAGCTATAGAACCCAATCAGTTATTTAACCCACAAATGGAGGAAGAAGAAACAGATTAATACCTTTCCCAATGGTATTGCAGCGTAAGTGAATGCAACGAATTCAACTGGAATTCGAACTAAGTTCGGAGCCAATATCTATTGCACCACAATTCACAAGGATGAGTAGACTTTTATAAAACGATGAGAGCCTAGTGAAAGTCCTGACTCACTCAATCGGTTGAGCACCATCTTATAGGATGACACTCCAACAACTTTCGCAAGATCACGACGGCAGGCGAAAGATTCAACTTTCAATGCTGCTTCTAAATCTTTGCTGTCACAGACAATCCCTCCTACCCCACCATTAACATGGATCAGGTTAGCCTCCCTGAAAGCAAAACACTGCGCCTCCTCGGGTTAACTCTCTCAGCAGACCTCTAGTGGAATGACTATATCGAATCCATAGCTAAATCCGCTGCTAAGAAGGTCGGTTCACTGTGTGGGGCCAGTAAGTTTTTCCCGTCTGAATCCATACTACACCTATATAAATCTACCATCCGCCCATATATTGAATACTGCTGGCATATCTGGTCGAGTACCCCTGCTATTTACCTCCAGGTTCATGACAAAATCCAACGGAGAATCTGTAATGTGATCGATCACGACTTGGCAGCTCAGATGCAGTCACTTTTTCACCGGCGTAATATGGCTTCCTTTTGTCTCTTCTACAAATACTTTCACAGATTCTACTCTGATGAACTTAACTAACTGATGACCCCTATGTATGAATTTACTCAAGCTACTAAACTAGCAACTAGGTCTCACTCGTTTACAGTGAAACCAGTCAAATGTAAACCACAACTTCTACTCTGGCAGCTTCTTTTCTCGCACTTCCCGCCTGTGGAATTCGCTTCCGTGTACTTACTTCCCCGACAGCTACAATCTCCAAGAATTTAAATGTAAGATCAATAGTCATCTATCTCTCTGACTCGCATCCTTTGTCTCATGCTTTTTTCTCCGTCCACCCCACTCACATCACACCAGTATTCTCATCCTTCTCTTACCCACTTCCTGACACCCCCTATAAGTTGTTCCTCTTTCTCATCACTTTCCCTCTGCGCACCAGTGGCAGTAAAACTGCCTGTCTTGGGTTGAAATGTTTAAAAAAAATGTTGATGGTCGCCGGGAATATTGCTGATCGTTAAGGATAAGATCCCCAGAGTTGAAACGTCTGTACCATCTTGGGAACTTAGACTGACTGTCTCTACATTCTCTTTTAGTATTCCGAATTTCCTTCACAGTAATTCTTGTAGAAAGTCTTCGCTTGTAATAGTAGCGAATCAAAACTTTAATTCCACTTTCTTTCAAACTAATTTCTATCAGTTGGGGCCTACACAAAGAAGGAATGAGCTTTGCAGTAACCACAAACAACCGCAGCCTACGGAGGCTGGTCGTCAAATGATTAGGAATGAGTAGGGACGTTCTGGCTAGCCTAACCTGTTATTGTTGATCCATAATTTTTTTTTTTTCATGAGTCACGACTTTCTGTCCAACCTCGTAATATACGGAAACTTTCACATCAGAATTCTTTTAATAACTATGTGTCTGGTTACAGTGTTGCGTATCAGTGTGGAAGGGTCTCATATCCTGAAAAAAAATGCCAATGGCCGCGAATTAAATTATCTGTTCACACTGATACGGAATAAGGAAAAAGAATAAGTTTTGTCTTTTTTTTTTTCAAATTAGAAAAAAGTGTTTCTTTGCGATAACAGTTGAATTAAATTGAAAATCAAATTTTTCCTATTACTTCTTTTCAATATTTTCTTTCACGATTTTTAGCGTGAAAATTTAAATCATATAAAATTTCATTTTTTGTCTTTATTATTTTTAGTTTTATTTTCTGTTTTTCTCTTTTTAGAATTTGCAAAACGAATCTTTCTGCTTGCAGATTTCTTTCTTTCGATTATTTGGTCATCTCCTTGTATGATTCCCTCTTTGTTGATTCGAATGTAGGGGCTTATTCCATTTTTTCTGTCTTTTGGCGATACCATTTCCCTTCCGCTTTTTTGCGTTTAGAATTTTTTAAGTTTTATTTTTGCACTCTTTTTCATAAATTAAGTTGCTTGAGTTCCGTACTAAATAAACAATTATCTTGAGTCTCTCTGACAACAACCGAAAAAAAACTCGGGAGAACGTGAAATAGAACACAAGGAAACATAATATAATGAAAAACAAAATCAAAACAATTCCCTAATGTAGAATAATAGCAAAAGCTTTTGGCAGAATAATAAAAAAAAATGTGATGGAATCAAGGGAGATAACTTTCCGTTTACTTGAGGGCGTCGTTTGTACCAGATAACTAGAATGACGCTGATATTCTTAATCATCATTTGTACGATTATTATTGTAGTTATAGTAAGCATACAATATTAGTCTGGTATAAGGCTACTTAATTAAGAACCAGTAACAACTCATTTCACTGCATTTAGAAATTGTATGTTACACAATTTTTCGAAAAATCGTGCAACATTAAAAACCATTATGGCTGGTGTTATCTAAACTTATTTATAAATGGAACTTTGTGTGTGTGTGTGTGTGTGTGTGTGTGTGTGTGTGTGTGTGTGTGTGTGTCCGTTATCTATAGACTCCGAAACGGCTGAACCGATTTTCTTGAAAATTTACACAGTTGTACTATAAGCGTCTGCGAATCTTCTTAGCTAGGTTTTGTGTTGAAAAATCGGGTTATAGAAAGAGTGGTCTAATTTTAATCAAATTTGATACAGTCACAGACAAAGACATAGCCAATGATATTCAGAAGTTTTAAGGTTGCAGTTCTTACAATAGTGCAGAAAATCGATAATATATATATATATATATATATATATATATATATATATATACAAAAGGCAAGATGTTTGTGTGTTTTTGTTTATCTATCTGTATGTCCTTTATACAAATCCACAATTTTTATCAGATTCTCACCAAACTTCACACAAATATATCTTTAGGCTGAGTCTGAGCTCCAGGACCATGGATTAGTTTTAAAGCTTTCATTACACCCGAGCAACGCCGGGCTATACTGCTAGTTATTTTATAAGCATCAACAATATTTATCCAAACACGTTTCAGCGGTTGTTAGTGTAGACAGGGTATCAGTAGCGCATTTTGTGCATCCACTTTGAGTATTTTTTATACATACGATATTATCTGACAGGTTCACCTAAGAATCAAAGTGATCCTATTAAAATTTCACATGGACAATGTTTAATTTAAGTTTCTGACAAATTTAGATGATAACTACACCATATCTAGGTTCATCATGGTCATAAAAGAAGAAAAGTAAAACGAAAATGCAATCGTGACATTACTTTTTATTTAAATATTTTATCAATCTTATAAAATTTAATAATTGTAACAAAAAAGGCTGCATCAAAATTAAGCAACATAAAAGAATAATAAAAAGTTATTGCTAGTGTAAACGGGTAAACCGAAAAACAAATACGACTAAAAAGATGAAGGGAAAGGCAGAAGAAAGGCGAAAGAAAGGTGAAAAAATTATAAGACGAAAAATTTAAAAGGCGTAAAACAAAAATGGTAAAAGAAAGGCGAAAAACTAAAAAGCGAAATAAAGGTGAAAACCAAAAAAAGAAAAGAACAGATAAAAACAAAAAAGGTGAAAACCAAAAATACTTGAAAGAAAGATGAAAAACAAAAAACACGTAAAAAGGCGAGAAACAAAAAGGCGGAAGAAAGACTAAAAAAGACGAAAAATAAAAAGAAACGCAAAAGAAAAGCAAAAAACAAAAAAAAATGGGAAAAAACGAAAACCTAAAAAGGAAAGAAAAGGCGAAAAACAAAAAAGGCGAAAAACAAAAAAGCTGGAAAAAAGACGAGAAATAAAAATGCGTAAAAAGGCGGAAAACAAAAAGGCGGAAGAAAGGCTACAAAAAGGCGAAAAACAAAAAAGGCGAAAACCAAAAAAGCTGGAAAAAAGACGAGAAATAAAAATGCGTAAAAAGGCGGAAAAAAAAAAGGCGGAAGAAAGGCTACAAAAAGGCGAAAATCAAAAAAGGCGAAAACCAAAAAAGCTGGAAGAAAGACGAGAAATAAAAATGCGTAAAAAGCGGAAAACAAAAAGGCGGAAGAAAGGTTACAAAAAGGTGAACAAACAAAAAAATAAAAAAACTCGAAAGAAAGGTAAAAATCAAAAGAGGCGAAAAAGAAACAAAACTCAAAAAAAGCAAAATGTTTTTTTCTCGTGCTTTTTTGCTTTTTGTTTTATCTCTTTTCCAGTAACTATATTTTTTTAAATTCTTTCCTCCTGATTAATTTTAATTTATCCGTATTTATTGCGATTAATTTTAATTTATAATCATTTTATCTTAATTATCTTATTTGCTATTCATATATATTAATGAAAAGCTTACAAAATGTTTACCTAAAATCGTATAATTTTTCAAAATCTTAACCAACAAACATTGACGAGAAAAATTTTTCATGTGTAGGAGATAATTTCGTAAGCACAAACAAAGAAGAACAACGAAGAATAAAAAATATATACAGTTGGTGTAGTGGATAATGGCTCAGAATGAGAAGCCGGCCAGCCGGGTTCGAATTCCAACCAGGTTTGTTACATTCAGTTTAACACTAATAATCTTTGGAATGAGACGTATGAATAATAATGATAACTGGTAAATTATTGAGTTAGATAGCTGAGAGAGAGAGAGCAAATGTCTGTCTTCTGTCCACAAAACGGAAGAACTTGGTTTTATAAAAAGGAAGAGAAAAGAAAGAATGATAAGATAGACGAGACGATAACCCTTTTGCGTGTTTAACGTCCGCATCAGCGAAATAAAAAATCTTGTCGGTTTATGACCTTTTGTTATTGTAATATTATGTTAAAGCTGTTAAGCTCAAATATTCAACGGGGCCTCCGAGGAATTCCCATGGGTACTTCATAGTTGTTGAACTCTTAAGGATCATATTCAGTTAAACTAAAATGTTCCTTTGTTTTGTTTTGTTTTTTTCGTTTTTTTTTTTTTTTTTTTTTTTTTGTATAATCGTGTCACCCCAAGCAATTTTACTGCCACTGTTGAGCTGGGGGTTACACAGGAGATAAGTTATGAGAAAGAGTGAAATGTTACAGGGGGTGTCAGGAAGAGGGTAGGAGAAGGATGAGAATACTACTGAGAGTTGAGTAGACAAAGAAAGAAGCAAGAGAGAGAGAGAGAGACAGAGAGAGAGAGAGGAAGCATGTTAGGGAGTTAATAGATGACTATTGACTTTACATTTTAATTCTTGAAGATTGTAGCTGTTTGGAAAGCAAATAAACGGAAGGCGGGAAGTGCGAGAGAAGAAGCTGCCAGAGTAGAAGTTGCGTTTACAATTTATTAGTTTCACAGTAAAAGGGTGGAAACTAGTTGCTAATCTTGTGGCTCGAGCAAATTCGTGTATGAGGGGAACCAGTGAGCTAAGTTCATCTAAGCAGAAGCCATGAAAGTATTTGTAGAAGAGACACAGGCAAGCCATATTGCACCGGTGAGAAAGTGACTGTATCCGATCTGCCAAGTCGGGATCGATCACATCACAAATTCTCCGTTGGATTTTGTCAAGGGCCCCTTGGTGGATAGCAGGGGTACCCGACCAGATATGGCAGCAGTATTCAATGCACGTGCGGATGGTAGATTTGTATATGTGCAGGATTATTTCAGACGGGAAAAACTTCCTGGCCCTGCATAGAGAACCGACCTTCTTAGCAGCGGATTTAGCTCCTTGTATTGTTTCTTGCAAAGTCAAATTATTATGAGTTTGTGATTTTTTTTTTTTTTTTATAAGCGTTTCACCCCGAGCAAGGCATGTCACTGCCACTACTGTGCAGGGGGCTACGTAGAGTAGAGAAAGGCTGATTAAATATAGTAAATGACAGAGGGTGGGTGATAGGCGGGTAAGGATACCGAGAATGAGGGTTGGGTAGATGAGAGTGTTGTGAGAATAGTTGGGAGTTAGTGTGATAGGAGGTGTCTATTGACCCTACATTTAAACACCTGGATATTGTAACTGTCAGGAAAGCAGACTTGTGGAAGGGAGTTCCACAGGCTGGAAGCGCGAGAAAAGAAGCTGTTGGAGTAGAATTTACGGTTACATCTTATTTGTTTAACTGTAAAAGGGTGGGACCTAGTTGCTAATCTAGTATCTCGTGTAAATTCGTGCTTAGGCGGCACCAGTGATCTAAGCTCATCGGAGCAGAAGCCATGAAAGTACTTGTAGCATAAATATCGTTTCGGTTTATGAAACTATTTAGAAGAAACTATTTAGAAAATTAAAATCTTTTATTTAGAAAAACTTGAGGGGCTCTGGGCTTCAGCTTTTACTAGCCTAAAGGATAATCCTGCTCTGTGCCCTAGGATGCAGCCTATACTAGCCTATCGTATAATCTGGCCCTGTGCTCTAGGCTACAGCCTCTACTAGCCTATAAGTTAATCCGGCTCTGAGCCCTAGGTTGCAGCCTTTAATATCCTAAAGCCTAATCCCACCCTGTATAGTGGTATCTTTATTACTCCGTAACTTTATGTTAATTAGCTTATTTGCATTCTCATGAATGTTAATTACAAAATAAAAACAAGTTTGAAACAAAATGCGGATTATTTTCCGTTAAGAAAAGATTTAATGTATTCTTTTGTGCTAAATGGTTTTCTTCTGCTTCTATGTACGATGTCCTTTCATAACGTTGGCGATTATGGTTCTCCACAATTTTCTGTCCTTTGTAAATCTTACTAAATTTGTCTTTTTGCTATCTCTCCCAAAACTTGTTCCGGCATCCATTTACTCAAGCACGCTAAGTATGTTATGCGTTGTTTTCCTCTGTCACACTTGTTTTCAGTCTATCCTCTGGGTATTAGATTTTCCAGGCCTTCTTTCCTCATTATGCGGACTAAAAAGTTCAACTCTTTTTTTATGATAAGCGTTCTCTTTGTTTTCATTTTTCTAAAACTTCATCATTACTGACATTTTCGATTTCATTATATTCTTAGCATGCTTCTGCAGAGCCCAATTTTTGTTGAAGCTAAGCCTGTTCTTCATTTGTGAGGAAGAGTATCAGATATAATAGTCAAACTGACAGGAAGTTTTTCCAGCTGCCAAAATAACTGTGCCAGCTGAAACATATTAACCTCTGTGGGTTATTTAATGCCAAAAAAGTGGGGTTTTAAGGTATTTTTTAAATATTCGGTTATAGTAAGGAGGTTGATTTAGTCCGATTTTAATGAAAATCTTTTGTTTTTATTCTTTTTTATTTTAGAAAACTGAAAATGTCTTCTAGTTTTGTATTAAAAAATGTTTTGCTGAGAATATTTTCTTTCCTTCAAAAATGTTTTATGGTAGTAATTTTTTCTTAAAAATATTTGTTGGTAATATTTTTCCTTCAAAAATGTAGAATTTTCTGTAAAAGTGTATTTTTATGTATATATTTCAATAAAAGTGTATTTTTATGTATATATTTCTATAAAAGTGTATTTTTATGTATATATTTCTATAAAAGTGTATTTTTATGTATATATTTCAATAAAAGTATATTTTTATGTATATATTTCTATAAAAGTGTATTTTTATGTATGTATTTCTATAAAAGTGTATTTTCATGTATATATTTCTATAAAAGTGTATTTTTATGTATATATTTCAATAAAAGTGTATTTTTATGTATATATTTCTATAAAAGTGTATTTTTATGTATATATTTCAATAAAAGTGTATTTTTATACTTTCATTAAGTTTGACCCCAGTTTGAGTTTAACTATTTGCCTATAGCTGGGACCCTAACTGGTGCTACCACTCCGGGTCAGCGTGAACCTGAGAACAATATCAATTAAGAGGTGTTTCCATGCTCCTCAAAGCCTCGCAATCCTTGCTGTAGGGTGCAGTTTACTTTTATATATTTAATGACCATGATATCTTAATAATATAAGATACGCAGATCACACTGTGTTAGTGGCCGACTCAGAAATAAAACTAAAGAACCTCCTCGAAGGAGTAGTAGAAGAAATCGAGAAACAAGGACTAAGCATTAATTGCAAGAAGACAGAAAGTTTGCTCATTAACAAGAGAAAAAACCCAAGATTCAAATTAGCAATTGTAAATGTCAACATCCAGCCGATGTAAAAGTTCAAATATCTGGGAACTATTTTAACAGAAAATGACAAATGCGGCACCGAGATCCGAACACGCATTGAATTAGCAAAAGAAGCATTCCAAAACCTAAGCAAGTTGCTGAGCAACGGAAAAATTCATTAGAAACAAAGAAAAGAGTGACGTGTGGTATCTATCATCTTTTATGGCAGTCAGTGAATATATATATTTTTTTAACTGGCAACAGAAAGGACACTTACACTCAAACTCAAGAAGAGACAACTGAAATTCCTTGGACACATAATAAGGAATGATGGCTTGGAAAACTTAACCCTTATTGAGGGCAAGAGAGATTAGGGGAGGGCGCGAACCACTTCCTTGACGAGCTTGTATGAAAAGATGGTGGAATGGACTGGGACTTAACAAAAAAAAACTGTAGAGAGCCAAACGAGATAGGAAGACATGAATACCCGTGATCATCTATATTCTGAAAGAAAAAGAAAAACAATGCATAAGCAACATAGCGAGCTTCATCAAATAAAGACCTACAAAATTCCTGCAACATTCCCACAAAAGACCTACAAAAGCCATAAAAATGTCAGGAAATTCTTGCGTGCCAATATCGCCAAAATCCTGTAGAAACATATAGACGTAGTTTATTATCTGCTTGGTTACGCTAACTTCAATTCCAATAAACTCTTTCTTTGATGTTTTTTATACATAATATTTCGGCACCCCTTTTGCATTCCTTCATTCAGCCAGTTCAACTGTCTATCAATATCTTCATCAATCCCATGTCATTTTCATCTTAGACTTCAAGTATATCCACTATAACATCTACCAGCTCCGGTGAAAGAAAATCTCCAAGTTTAAAGGAATGCATTTACAAATCTTCTTTTCTTCTTTTTCATGTGCGGTGTTCCTTCAGGACGTAGGCCATCATGGACTTCCACTTGGCTCTGTCTCTTGTCGTTCTCAATAATTTTTCTCTTGGTATCTCTTCTAAGCTCCCCTCCGTCAACCATTTGTTCAAACCTAACAAGTACGTCTCGCGCTGCTTTCCCCTGTCTCTCCTCCATTTATTCGACCTGTGAGTATTAAATTCTCCAGGTCCTCCTTCCCAGTAACCTCATTTGTTTCTTTCTGATATTTAGTAACAGTTTTCTTCTCGTTTGCATCCTTTCCAACACCTCATCGTTGCACACGCGCTCCGTTCATGATATCCTCAACATCCTTCTGTAAAACCACATTTCTGCTGCCTCAAGCCTCGCCTTCATCTTTGATGAGACTGTCCAGCATTCACTTCCATACAGATGGACAGATATCACATAGCAATCTAGCACTCTTTTTATTTTGTTTTTTTAATGAAATTTTCCTGTCTTTCAGCGCTGTTTAGCTTTTGAAATGCGTCTTTGGCCATGCCAATGAGTCTTTGGATCTCCACGTCGCACTTTCCATCCTCTGTCAAAACACTTCCCGGGTATTTGAATTTTTTTATTTGAGATTCACTGACTTGCAGTTGAAGCAACCGTTCTTGGGAAGAAGTTTCCGAATGGAACTTACTTAGAATGGGGATGATTCATACTTGTGTGCATGTCATGGCGGGTTGCTGTTGTAGAAGTCATGGGTGGTGGGAGTAAGGAACACAGCTGATCAGAATACAGGCCGGCGAAATAGCAAAGAGCAGCGAAAGGCTGATGACGTTAACTGTGCGTAGTTTGTCTTTGCGGTTTTTTTAACTTTCTTTGTTTGATTTCGGACAGTCCTGAATGCGGCAAGTTTCCCACTACACCATTCACTGTGGCAAAGTTGGTAACATTGTTTACGGTAGACTATGTGTCAGAATAGCTATGTGAGAATTCTTCCAAATAAACTACAAGAAAACTAAATGCATAGTAATCAGTAAAAAGAAAATCCCAAAATTCCAACTACAGGAGAGGGATACTGAAATCAATCAGGTACAGAAATTTAAATACCCGGAAAGTGTACTAACATAAAACGGAAAGTGCGACACTGAGATCTGAAAGTTAATCGGTCAAGGATGCATTTCCAAAGCTGAGTAGAGCATTGAGAGACAAGAAAATTTCAGTAGAAACAAAGAAGAGTGTGCTGGAGTGCTATGTGATGTCTGGAGTGCTATGTGATGTCTGGAGTGCTATGTGATGTCTGAGTGCTATGTGATGTCTGGAGTGCTATGTGATGTCTGAGTGCTATGTGATGTCTGGAGTGCTATGTGATGTCTGGAGTGCTATGTGATGTCTGAGTGCTATGTGATGTCTGGAGTGCTATGTGATGTCTGAGTGCTATGTGATGTCTGGAGTGCTATGTGATGTCTGGAGTGCTATGTGATGTCTGGAGTGCTATGTGATGTCTGAGTGCTATGTGATGTCTGGAGTGCTATGTGATGTCTGAGTGCTATGTGATGTCTGGAGTGCTATGTGATGTCTGAGTGATGTCTGGGTGCTATGTGATGTCTTGACAGTGAATACTGGACAATCTCATCAACGATGAAGGAGAGACTTGGAGTAATCAAAATGTGGTTCTACATAAGAATGCTGAGGATACCATGGAACGAGTATAGGAGCCATTATTAAGTTTTGGAGCCATTATTAAGTTTTGGAGCCATTATTAAGTTTTGGAGAGGATGGAAATGAAAATAAAACTAATACTTAACATCAGGAAAAGACAGCTAAAGTTTCTGGGCCATATAATGAGAAAGGCTTGGAGAATCTGATACTCACAGGTCAGATGGAGAGAAAGAGAGAGAGAGGAAAGAAGTGCGTAACGTACTTCATGGACTTGAGCAAGTGGATGGTAGAGCAAGGTTTGAATGGGGTAACAGGAGAAAGCGTGCCAATAGCCACTAGGGACAGGGAGATGTGAAAGGCCATGATCGCTTACGTTCTGAAAGAGCACGGCACATAGAAGAAGAAGAGATACGTTGGATCAAACATTTGCTATAAAAAGGAAATGTTCCGAAATAAGTTCGACTATCGCCCGATTCACAAAACCTTTCTTCTATCTCTACTCTTGAGCAAGAGTAGAGGTTTGTTCTCTTTTTCCTTATTAGGACTGAGTTTCCCGTTATATCTAAAGTCTACTTCAACTCTATACTTCTAAAATCTACGTCTGAACTTTGAGATTTATTCACTAATTATTTCTATCATTTTATTTTAATTCTTTCTCGTCAAAAGGAGTAGTTAAGTTCTCCTATTGCCCGGTTCACGCCCTTCTTTTTTCCTGTTTACGATTGGGTTTCTGGTTCCTTCTAAACTCTACTTTGACACTATGCTTCAAAATTCTCTGTATGCGCTTTGAAATTTTATTTGCCAATTATATTTTCTTCCTATCGCCCGGTTCACACTCCTCCCTGACTCATAGATATATCTTTTGTCCGTTTAAAATCGGGTTTCCCGTTTCTTCTAAAAATCTTTTCATTCTCTTTCACTTCCAGTGGCTCATTGCGTCTTAGCGGGGTCAAATTGATTAAAAATAAATTAAGGCGTATCACATTTGTCGGTTTATCTACACTCTATTTTTTAATCTGAAACAGTTTCTGCGCCTTATTTTTGCTACATCCAACTTGGTATGTCCATTTTTTCACTTTGAGATTGGTGCTAGACAACCCCCACAAGGATAAAGAAGAGACTTGAAGCAACAGAAATTTGGTTCTACAGAATCATGAGCCGAACATGCGAGCAACGACGAAGTTTTAAAGAGAATGGAAACTTATATTTAACATCAGGAAGAGAGAGCTGAAATTTAAAAGTTGAATTTTATGAGGAAAGACGGTTTGAAAAATCTGACACTACCAAGACAGATTGAAGGCAAGAGAGCCAGAGGAAAACAACGCATAACATACTTAATGAGCTGGAGTAAATGGATGGCGGGACAGGGTTTAGGAGAAATAAGAGAAAGACAAAGGTTTGTTAATATTAAGGGACAGGAAGTTATGGAAACACATGATCGCTCAAGTTCTGTAGGGGGCGCGACGCATAAAGACTAAGTGAAAAGAATAAGGGAACACTTGAAATGCATTTATCGATATTCGAAACCATAGCTTTAAGATAATAATAACTTCTTATTAATATCAAATTATATAATTACTAGCAGTATAGCCCGGCGTTGCTCGGGTGTAATGAAAGCTTTTAAATTAATCCATGGTCCTGGAGTTCAGATTCTTTGGACGTTGTCACGAAAGACTAAAAAGCAATAGTTGTTTCCAGTTAAAGTGAAACCGTAGACTGAAAGAAAAATGAATGGATGTAAGTCAAATTTTGATTTCCTGGTATCAATATCAAATAAGTTTTTCGTTGTAAACTGAATTTTGAAGGCTAAATAAGTCCTCTGAGTAAATGGTATCATGGCTGAGACTAAGAACTACAATTATACCTACTTAGAGTCAAACCCAAAGCAAAAACTGAAATAGAAGGGCTAAAAAAATACAGAAATACAGGCAGATAAACAGACACACATACACAAACATCTTGCCTTTTATATATATATATATATATATATATATATATATATATTATCGATTTTCTGCACTATTGTAAGAACTGCAACCTTGAAACTTCTGATTATCGTTTCTTATGTTTTTGTCTATGAGTGTATCAAATTTGATTAAAATCGGACCACTCCTTCTATAACCCGATTTTTTCGATTATCGATTTTCGATATTTATCTGGGGCACCTCGACACTAAACCTAGCTAAGAACACTCGCAGACGCTTATAGTATAACTGTGTAAATTTTCAAGAAAATCGGTTCAGCCATTTCGGAGTCTATAGGTAACGGACACACAGACACACACAGACACACACTGATACAGACACACACACACACACACACACACACACACACACACACACAGACAAATTTCCATTTATAAATAAGTTTAGTTTAAATTGTTTGGTTGGAAGGAACGTTCTGACAGTTTGGAAATTAATTTAATATTTGACAAACTGTAAAAACTTTCCTTCCAAAGAGATAGTATGCTTTTATATACAAAGCTTATATTTAGCTGATTTAAATAATGATATTTAATTTATCAACCTCCAAGCATTTGTATATTGTGGAGCAGTGGATATCGGCTCGGAACGAGAAGTCGGAGAACCGAGTTTAAATTATAGTCGAAGTCACTGCATTCTTCCGCGTAAAAACCCTAGGGAAAGGATTTTTTTTAATCTCTTCTCCTTCCAATTATGGGTTAAATAACAGGACAGATTGGATTCTATTGCCTTGGTGAGCCACCAATCTAGCACAGATAGTAAGGGAAACCTACTGAGGGATAATCTTCTGCTCAGCCAGTCATGTCTCTTTCGAGACATGATCGCACAAGCGTGTATCATGTATAGCACTGAACTTCAAACAAATGAAAGAAAAAAAAGACCAACATTGTAGTGATATATAAACGGCTTCATAATTACTATAGCTTAGGCATAGACCAGTCATGAGCAAACTGCGGCCTGAATGGTACGCCTTATTTCATGAAGTAAATATACAGTTATTAAACTGTTTTTTTTGTTTTGTTTTGTTTTGTTTTTTGGGTTGTTGTTTTTTTTTTTTCTTGTTTTTCCACTTATTCGTGCACACATTCGAATGGATAGCCACATATATAAACAATGATGAAGTATAATGTTTCTTTAATTTGGAAACTTTTCGTTGATAACATTATCAACATTTTAAACCATTTGTGATTTTCACTAAGAAAGATCAGAAGTGCAAACACCTTTTGCTTCAGAAATAGGAAACATTAGTGATAATTATTTTTCTCTAGAGAATAAATATACTTCTTTTTCAAAACTGTTTTATCATCATTAAATGAATAAATTAGAAACAAATCACAGAGTAGTGTGCGATAATTACGCTGTCATCAGTGATGATATTAGATCAAAACTTCAGTTTTTTGTTTATTTATTCTTTTTTTTTTTCTAATTATAGAAGGAATCTTTTCTCCAAAGAAAAATAATCGACTTTTCTCCATTTGTAAAGGAGATGCTAATGCAAATGGTCTTTTGTTGGAGGGAAATGTCTGCGGTATCTTTAATGAAAAATTACCTTGACTTTTTTTTTAATAGTGCGTCCCAATTTATGATTAACTGTGCAACATACACCCCACTGTTCAAAAATTTTTGCCTATGCCTGTTATATACTATATAAATTCTCAGGCAGTAATGGTAGGTCAGTTCTCGGTATGCGAGTGTCGTTTGCTGGCCTGGAAGAGGGGTTTCCTCTTCTGCCTATAATATTCGCTCAAGCCCTAGAGGCTACCCCTCCAGAAAGTACATCACATTCGGGAGGTTTATTGTTTGGCACCAGAGGCGTCCCCAAAATGGGGAATTGCCTAGTGGGGATTGAAAATTTCCCCGCTGTATTACAGTTAAACCTACTTTAAACTGACCTTGTCTCACATTCGGTAGCGACGAGGGCGCACTGAAAAATCAAGATCTCGTTATGCGAGTCAAACGTCTACCGCTGGACTATTATTAGACTGATTAAGAGGAAAATCACAATTCAGAACAAACATATCCTTTAACTTTTAAATTTTACGAAAACGGGAAGAAAATTCTTTTTTAAGGGTATCTTTTATACCTATTTTCGTTTTGATCATATGCATAAAAGATAAAAATAATAGTTTTAATTCTGTTTAGATTATAAAATAAAACAAAAAGGAAAAATCAAACACATCTTAGGTTTGCAAATTTAAAACAAATGATAGGTTTAATTTAATAAGTACAATGAAGTTGTAGATTTTTTGCACCAGGTCACCAATATCGTTACTTTTTTATCTTTTTTAGTTTTGTTTTGTTTTGTTTTGTTTGTTAAACGGCGTATGAACTTCTTATGGGTCATTTAATGCTAAAATTTAATTTTCTTTGGAATTTTAAAAATAGTGATAAAAATATGTCATTATACTTTCACAAGTGAATACATGGTAAATGATACTCAGCTTTTGTATATATATTTGGTTGTGCTGACATATTTACTAGAGGCGATGACGTGCGTTTTATGTTGTAGTTTGTTGATGTTATATTTTGGAATACAGTCCGATTTAAGAAATTATAGGATATCATATAGATTCATGTTATGATGAAATGTATTGTTGGTTATTGCTTGTTTGTTTTTGTTATATATATATATATATATATATATAATCGTCTCATCCCAACTAAGGAAGTACTGCGACTGGTGCGCAGGGGGTTACATAATAAGAGGGTGAAAAGAGAGGAGAATAGGTTACAGTTTGTGTCGGAGAAGGGGTAAGAGAAGAACTGGTACATTGGTGAGAAAAGAGCGGTGTGAGAGGAAAGTGTAGAATGAGAAGACAGATAAGAGTGAAGGAAATAAGAGATGACGGTTGACGTTGCATTTAAACCCTGGGAGACTGTAGCTATCAGGAAAACAAGAATACAGAAGGGGGTTACATATGGAGGAAAAGAAGCTGATAGAGTAGAAGTTGTGGTTACATTTGATTGTTTTCATAGTGAATGGATGGGACCTTTTGCTAGTCTAGTAGTTCGAGTAAATTCCCGCGGGTGGGGACCAAGGAGCTGAAAGTATTTTTAGAAGAGACAGAGGGAAGCCAGATCTCGTTGGTGAGAAAGCAACTGAAATCGAAAGGCCAGGTCAGGGTCGACTATATTGCAGATTATTTTTTTGCTTTTGTCGAGAGTCCAAAGATGAACAGCAGGGGCAGCCGACCAGATATGACAGCAGTATTCATTGCACGGTTGGATGGTAAGATTTGTATATGTGCATGATGGCTTCAGAAAAGAAAAAAATTCCCTGGCTCGACACAGAGACCCGGTCTTCTTAGCAGTAGATTTATCTATTACTTCAATGTAGTCGTTCCACATCAGGTCAGCTGAGAGAGTGAAATAAATATAGTTGGTAATTTTCTTTATAGAAAAATGTATTATTTGTATTTTTATTATAAAAATGTTTTATTTTTATTTTTATAGTGTTTTGCTTTTGTCTGATATTTGGGGCCCTAACATGTGCTACCACCCCGGGTTTTGGTGGACCTGGGAACAACAACAATTAATCGGTGGTTCCACGCTCTTCTCAACCTCTAATCTCTAAGTCAAATGGCTTGCTGTCAGGGGTAGTCTATCGCCATACATTTTCTCTTTCAGAGCAATGCATGCAGCCATCGAACTCTCTTTCACTTGTTCTACCATCTTTATTCGTAAGTAACTACTTCAGAAATGGACAAGAATCATGAATGAATGATGCCCGCATTGTTGGGAAAAGTTTAAATCATTCATTGATGATATCCACTGATTTCCAATGACACATCAGTTGATGATGATCACTATTTAAAAGTGAAATATAAAATAATACTTTCAATATTATACGAGAAAGTTCTGAAAAGATTTTGTCCCGGCTCCTTTCTCCAAATCTGATCAAATGAGTAGACATAGGATTTTATTTTATTTTTCCTATCCTTTTTTTTTTTTTTTTCGTTGGATCGATAACTTATTGGCACACCTCTTCAATCTAGTCTTTTACTAAAAGAGATTTGTCATTGAAATAAGTAATCAAACACGAAACGAAGGTAAGATATTTAATGATCCTGTAAAAGTGAAACGTATGTATGTAAAAATGAATGAATGAAGGCAAGGAATCATATTATGTATCAATAATTAGTATTTATTATACATTGTAGTTGGAACTGAACCTATTTCAAGTTATCTAAAATTGATCAATCAAAATAGCGAAGAGATTAGTCAAATAACTAGCTTTCTTCAAAGATTGACAACATGTAAACTAGGCGTATAGATTGCTAGACAAGCAATATTTTTACAGATACAGCTTGGCACAAGGATAGATTCATGGAGCAATTGATAAGAAATAAACGAACTAGTAAAATCGTGCTAGACAAACATTAACATCTCTCTGCAGTAAGTGCCTTTTCAGATGGGGCGGTAGTCAAAATATAATGAAACTTAGTGAAAAAAAAAAGTTTGTAAAGATTAATTAGAAATCAATTTATCAGTCTATTTGGATGTTTCGTGCTAGGAATACCGTGTGATGCGAATACAGCCATTTTAGAATTGACCGCCTTCAAAAGAAATAAAACTTTTTTTTTAAAGTGTTTAAAATTCTTCTTATTTTTAATTTTTCTTTCTTTTTTTTTTTTTTTTGTTTACTATTTCTTTTTTACAAAGGCTAAATGTGAATAGCGAAAAAATAAGTCTTTCGGCTTGTTGAACTTGTCACTAATACACCATTTGAAAAAGGTTTCTAAATTATTTTCACCAAAACTCTCCACGAGAAAAATATACGAGACCTTTTCTCTGCCAAAGAAAGATGATGATGATGATGATGATAGTGAGTGCTGCAAAATAGCGAATCCAGGGTTTTTCAGTTTGTAAAATCAATTTATGCTCAAAAAGAAAGTTTGGGTCACTTTCTATTTTTATGTATTATGTCCCTGCAGGATGTGGGCGATCATGGTCATTCACGATTTTCCACCTAAGTAATGTTTGACACCTTACTATCCCTACCTATTCCCGTTCATCCATTTACCCAAGCTCGTTATGTATGAAGTTTGCTGCTTATCTCTGCTCGTTTTTGTTTTCAATGTCCCGTGATTGCCAAATTCTCTAAACCCACTTTCCTCATTACATGCTCAATAAATTTCAACTGTCTCTTTCTGGATCTGTGTTCTTTTTTTTTTTTTTTTTTTTTGTTTCCATTTCCCTTAAAAGTTCTTTGTTGCTTACGTGCTCTATCCTTGGTAAATTTAGAATCATTCTGTAGAAAATCTTTGTCGCTTCCGGTTCTCTATTTATCTGTGTTGTGGTGAAATCTTCGTCGCCAGTTTGTTGTGTCCTGTTTGGGGCCGAAAGTAAGATACGGAAAGAAGAAGGTAGGTTCAAACAGTGTACTCGAATAACAGAATATTTATACCAGTAAGAGTGTTAGCAATCAGCAAATAGAAGTGTAAGTCCGAACGGTATAGTTACGCTGCGTCTTTACTGTCTCTAGACTTTCTCTTAACTGTCTCACAGGTACGTCCCCGGAAGTCACGTAGGTTATTAGTTATAGCAGGAGGAAGAGTCCATTCCGCGTAGAAGGGCGCCATAACAATCTGTGAGAATATTGTCCAGTATTTATTGACATATATGAAGATTGACATTACGTAGTATTTCAACGCCTTTTCTTTTATTGTTTCAAAACAAATTTTTACGGTTTCATGTTAATTTGCTAAGATTTTATTAATGCATCATTTGCTAGATCAATGCACACTCGGATTTCGGTGTCACCATTTGTATCCTTTATAAAAAAAAAACTTTCCAAGTATGTTTTTAAAAAATAAAATATCTTAACTAAACAGTATTGGCACATTTTTCAGAATATACTGATATTTATATAACAAACAGGACATATAAAATTCAGCATATATCCATTTTATATGAAATATTTGGAATATATTATTTGATAATGTGCAAATGTAAACAGACAGAAAAGATGCATAATGTTAAGGACTCAGCTAAAGATATGGACGTGCGTTTGTGGTGCAATACATATCAGCTCAGATTGAGAAATTGAAGATTCGAATTCCAGTCGAAGTCGTTTCATTCACGTACACACAAATTTCCATGGAAAATGTGTTAATACATCTCTTCTCACTATAGCTATGGGTTCAATAACCTGTCAGATTAGGTTCCATAGCCTTGGTTGGCAACCGGTCTACCGCAGAAAGAACTGGCAACCTACAATAAGAAAATCTTCTCCTTATTCTTAATGTAAAGACTGAATAAGCTCCTTGCAAATTCCAAGACCATAAAATTCCTCTGGAACTTCACCTATTGCATTGTTAAAGGTTTCAGTTGAAGTCCTTTCACAAAATATTATAATCGTAAGTATAAATGCGGGTTATTTTGTTTTTAAAGTAAGATGATACAAATTAAAATTTTCAAAATTCATAAGGTTTTCTATTTAAGTGAAGCAGATGTTAAAGCTCTCCTATATTTTCTTTATTTTCTGTTTTGTATAATGTTTTCCATTTTACTGAAGCAAGTCTTTATAATTTGCGGGAGCCTTCTAAAGGAGAAGGTGTACTCAATGAAAATCACAGATGCTACACAAATACCCTTAATCCGCCTCTTCCCTATAGTTATGGGTTAAATAATAGGATAGATTGGGTTCTGTAGCCTTGGCTGGCAACCAGTCTACCGCAGAAAGTAATGGTAACCTACTGCGGGATAATCTTTTGCCCAGTCAGTCATGTCTCTTTCCAGACATGATCACCCAAACACGTATGGCACTTAACTGACTGACTGACCAGACTTTAGGGGCACTGTGCATAATCAATTCCCAACACCCTTTTGCTAACAACTGTGCATTTTGTCTTCTTGAAATTGATGCTTAATCCTTTCTTTTCACTCTCCTTCACTACCTTCTGTAGAAGATTTTGTAGCTTTCATATCTTTTCTTTCTTGAAATTCATATAATACAGCCTCAACCCATCCAAGAATGAGACCTGGTAAAATTTGCAAAAAAAAAAAGAGTTAGTGATCTATTCTGTCTGTTGTTAATATGCAAAATATTTGTGAGCAGGGAACAAACAAGCTCTTACAGTGCGGAATGTACACGTTAATAGAATAGGCCTTCGTCGGTCAGAGTTGACCATAGGTAGCATCCTAGTTGTTTGCTTGGCTGGAGCATCGGCGTCTGTGACTGTAGAAACTGATGCGGGAGTGACAGTCTTTGTTGCTGAGGCTGCATTTATGTTTTGTTTCTGGTCTGTCGGAGCTGTCATTTTGCTTTCTGTGAACCTGCCTCTCCATGCCAACTTGTGTCAGTTGTTCCTTCCTTGATTTGAGTTGTTGGGTCAGGGTTCCTCTCCATTTGAACCGGTTGACTGCTATGCTCTCTCATGACTCCGTGTTGATGCCCACAGTTTACATATAGCGTTTTATGATGTCACGATACAGCACCACCGGTCATCTCCATCAATGACTATGAGCTGGATGTAGTCCATCAGTTTACCTACCTTGGCTCTACCATCACTGGCAACCTCTTCCTGGACATAGAGCTCGACAAGAGAATTGGGAAGGCAGCCACAAACCTCACGCGCCTCACAACATGTGTTTGGACGAACTCCAATCTGACAGTGAAGACAAAGATGGCCGTATACAACGTCTGTGTCATCAGTATACTGCTATATGGTAGTGAGACATGGACCACGTACGCCAGACAAGACAATCGTCTGAACACCTTCAACGTGAGAAGTATCCAAAATATATTGGGAATCTCATGGCAAGACAAGGTGCCCAACACTGAGATCCTGTCTCCAGCCGGTCTGGCTGCCATATCCACACTCCTTAAACAGCGCAGACTCTGTTGGCTGGGCCATGTCCACTACATACCAGAAGGTCGCATTCTAAAAGACTTTCTGTATGGAGAGCTAGCCTCTGGAAGAAGACCCACTGTACATGTTAACTAACAAAGGAATAAGCAGAACTATATTATGTCTCTGGCGGCATTTTCATTGAATGGAGAAAAGGTTTTGTAACAGTTTTATTTTTGGTTTGTTTTACACAAACTTTTTTTTTCAATCCTCTGCACTTGTAGAAATCACTTTTTTCGGTTTGGTTACTGTCATTGAAAGAGTGAACACATTCGCTACAGCATCTTCTTATTTTATTAGTTCTATGTGTGCAAATATTTGTTTAGCGATTGTTCAATTGTTAATTAAATGATCTTTAATTATTTAATATTAATCAGTCTTTTGCTACAAGTTTTTTTGTTTTTTTTTTTTTGCAACCAGAAACAGTTGGCCTCCGAGCAAATAGTATCAGCAAATCGTGTTATTCCAACGTCTTAGTCACGATTTTCGGTTTTAATGATTCAACGGATGTCTCCAAAGTCTAAAGTAAGACTTTAGATGCGACATCATAGGGAGAGTTTTTTATAGATAGATATAAACAGACAGTGATAGATAGATAGATAGATAGATAGATAGATAGATAGATAGATAGATAGATAATGAACATACGAACATAGATAGATAGATAGATAGATAGATAGATAGATAGATAGATAGATAGATAGATAGATGTCATCACACTCATTAGCATCTGAATCCCGCATGCACTCACATAAATTATACACACGATCGCTGTTTGACTAATTCAAAGCGTAAATGATGTCTTCTTAACCAATAAAAATCAAAGAACACAAACAATAAAAATACCAGAAACTTTTTCCATGTATTATTCTCTGATGAAGCTATAATGAAAGCGAAACATGTTAGATTTATAAACGTTTCCTATTTATTCTTTATTTTATGATAGATCCATAGTAAGATAGATAGATAGATAGATGATCATACTAATATATAGATAGATATGGTATGGGATAGTATCATGCTAAGATAGATAGATAGATAGATAGATAGATAGATAGATAGATAGATAGATAGATAGATAGATAGATCATTCTAATATAGACAGATATATGATAGATATGATCATACTAAGATAGATACATATATGATATGATCAGACTAAGATATACAGACATGATCTAGCTAAGATACGATCAGACTAAGATAGATAGATAGATAGATAGATAGATAGATAGATAGATAGATAGATAGATATGAGCAGACTGAGATGAGATAGATAGATAGATAGATAGATAGATAGATAGATAGATAGATCATTCTAATATAGACAGATATAATATATGATAGATATGATCATACTAAGATAGATACATATATGATATGATCAGACTAAGATATACAGACATGATCTAAGATACGATCAGACTAAGATAGATAGATAGATAGATAGATAGATAGATAGATAGATATGAGCAGACTGAGATAGATAGATAGATAGATAGATAGATAGATAGATAGATAGATAGATATGAGCAGACTGAGATAGATAGATAGATAGATAGATAGATAGATAGATAGATAGATAGATAGATAGATAGATAGATCATTCTAATATAGACAGATATAATATATGATAGATATGATCATACTAAGATAGATACATATATGATATGATCAGACTAAGATATACAGACATGATCTAGCTAAGATACGATCAGACTAAGATAGATAGATAGATAGATAGATAGATAGATAGATAGATAGATAGATAGATAGATAGATAGATAGATCTGTGAAGAACTCTCGTCGAAAAATGCCAGCAAGAGCCGATAACCTTACTTGCATGTGTGCCAATACTGTTAGGTTTCAGCACGTGTCTATTCCCTACACAGCTAAAGATTCTATTGCAGAGGACCGGTTTTATGACTAGAAACATTTTTTGATGTGAACGGAAATTGTACTTTTGTTACATTTCACAAATTCTGAAACGAAATAGCAAGATGCATCGCATGACAAAAAAAAATTTTCATGGGTCTCCAAGTCATTCTCGCTATCATATTTGAACCCAGATTTTCATGGGTTTTTTTTACTGCAAGGAAGATTTTTGCTCTAAGTAACATATTTTTTGCTTAACTGTAAAAATAGTTTTCAAAAATATAAAAATCGTGTAATATGTTAAAATATTTTATCGCTAGATACCAAACTGATGTAGCCTCAAAAACATATGGCTAAAGACGTTGGTTAGTTTCAGTGACTTGAACCAAAGAGTTCAATACCAAGCTACAGCAGTGTTGAACTATTAACTTAGAGAGTTCAGTTACAGGGGGATAACTACCTGGCTAATCAAAGTAGCATCGCACATGGAATGAGAATGATATACAACAGTGATCGTAATAAAGGGTTCGGTTCAAAATTCCTAGCACTTGAAGAAGGCCGGTGAGTACAACGACCGAAACGTCATAAACATGGCAATAGAGATGAGGACAATATTCCGAACAATGTAAATATTGTAAACATTACTACGCGTTACAAAGCTGAGTTTGAATTCTAATCAGGTTTAATGATTAAATTTTCGCTTACACACAAATAACATTGAGACAGGTGTGAATTCATCTCTTTCTTCTCCAAATATAGGTTAAATACTCCCAAAACAATTGTTAACGCAATATCCACTTAAAAAAAAGAAATTATTCTTACAATCTAAAAAAATAAATGACCCCCCGTCGTTGTCACCTGATTCGGGGGCAGCAACGGCAACGGCGAACAACGGCAGCAAACGACGGAAGCCGGTGCCGGCGCGCCAGGTTAGACGGTAGAGTCCTAACGCACACGACAGGCTGGGTGCTTAGGATACCATGGACGGAGCACGTGAGCAACGATGAGGTGATGGAGAGGATGCAAACGAGAAGAAAAACTAATAGTTAGCATCACGAAGAGGCAGATGAGATTCCTGGGACATGTAATGAGGAAGGGGGACCTGGAGAATTTAATACTCACAGGATGGATAGAAGGAAAGAGAGAAAGCAGTGCAAGACATACTTGATAGGTCTGAGCAAATGGATGGCGGAGCGGGGTTTGGAAGAGATATCAAGAAAAAATAGACAGCGACAAGAGACAGGGCCAACTGGAAGTCCATGATCGCCTATGTCCTGAAGGGGCACGACACATGAATAAGAAAATTTATTTCACCATAAAGCAGTGATTCTTAATCGTCGTACCGCGGAAAACTAGTGTGCGAAATATTGAAGAAGTCACAAAATTATCATATCATTTATATATATACATATGATATTCATATTATGTTATATACTAGCATCATAACCCGGCGTTGCCCGTGCAACTCAGAACATTTTAGTAGTAGGAAAAGATGTGACTTTTTATTTTACATATTTTGTTTTTGTTTGAAAAAACAATTTTTTAACAAAAATATTTATTTTGTTTCAAAATTACGGGGAAAAATATTCACATTTTTCTGTTGACCAAATTAATTTTTAAAACGTCGGAATAAAAATTAAATATAAAGGCCCATTTTTTTTTTAATAAAAAAAATATTTTAGTCGCGTTTGACACGTGTGATTTGATTTCTGTGACGTAATTCAGCAACCATCTTAGATCTTAGATGTTTTATGGAGCAAATGTAAACAGTCGTGTCCATTGGCCAAAAAGTGCGAAAGGGAAAATTGCTGAACTTAAACTCAAAAAATATGTATCGACCTGGCTTCCCTGTAGAAAGTTTGCATGGCGTAGCTTAAAAAATGTAGGCGTGCATAGGGAACAGTCACACATAAACTCACAGATAGCCTTTATATATATATATATATATATATATATATATATATATATATATATATATGATATTTTCATTTGCTCCTGCTTAGGTGTCAGTTAGTGTCATTGAAAAAAGAAAAAGGAAAGAGTAAAAAGATTGGAAAAGAGAAAGCCAGAAACCACATTCTAAACAGGGAACAAGGGATGAGCCTCTTCACCTGTTCAATAGACGTGGGTGGAGTGTCAAACCGGGCGATAGTTTTGTCTATCTAGTCCAATTAACATCCGGGGAATAAGGTAAGCAGCCTATTTTCATGGTGGATTTCGCAAATCTCTATTGCCTATTTTTTCTAGTTACAAGATCTTCTGTTATAATCTGGCGCCATTTCCGTGGCAATGTCCAGTTCTTCTATCAGTCATACACTAAATCTTCGATCTGAAGTTTCTCACTCTGTCCACATTTGCATTGGTTCTCTGTTCGCACTTTCTTGAACCACCCGGCGTCATTCAAAATCACTCGATTTCTTAATAACATGTTCACCATAAGCCTTTTTATCGGGCTAACGTGTCACTTGATGTTAAACTTGATGTTAATCCGTTGCTCTAGATTCATTCCAACCATTTTCCGCAAACTGTTTAACATCAACACGTAGAGCTTCCTTTACTCTTCCTCCACGAATGACTCATCTGAAAAGAAGCGGAAGTTCCAACATGTCTGGACGCGCTCGGCTGCAAATATTCGTCTGACTCATTACACCAGCGATATACCAAGGTCATTTTGGAAATTGAATTATTGCACCTCATATTTAAGTTTTTGATTCTGATGCAAACCGCATCTCCATCTATCTTTTTCTAGTCGAAAACAGACCTCTGCCTATGGTTTTTAATCTAATACAAATTGTACCTTTGTCAACGCTTTTTACTCTAGTGTAAATTGCACATATGTCGATGTGTTTTTTTTTACTCTAATATAAACTACACCTATGTCGACGTTTTTTACTCTAATGTAAATTGTATCATTATTAAAGTTTATATTTTAGTATGAACTGAACCTATGTCGACGTCTTTTACTCTAGTGGATATTACACCTATATTTTTTTACTCTGGTTTAAATTGCACTTATATCAACGTTTTTTACTCTAGTATAACTTGCACTTTAGTATAAATTGCACCTATGTCGGCAATTTTTTCTGTAGTGTAAATTGCACTTATGTCAACGTTTTAAACTCTAGTATGTATCCCGCCTATGTCGACGTTTTTTATACTTGTGCAAATTGAACCTAAGGTTTTTGTTTTAATTGGACAAACATCTGCTTTTTTGAAGATTTATTGTGGTTTTGTAGGACTTATATTCGGCACCAAATAAACCGACAATGTTTGAAATTGCGTTGTACTTACTGACCTAACCTCTTTACGACAGACACCTGTAAAGCCATTAATATAAGACCGTGCTGGCTTAAATCGAATGATATTTTACCAATCTAGTTGTGAAAAGCCAAGGCTTTTTCGTTTTTTTCCCGTTGTCTCTCTCTCTCTCTCTCTCTGTGTGTGTGTGTGTGTGTGTGTGTGTGTGTGTGTGTGTGTGTGTGTGTGTGTGTGTGTGTGTGTGTGACTCTTTCTTTACTTTTCTTTCCTTCTTCGACTGGTCGCTGCGGATAGCAGTTTTCCATACCTCAACATCACCATCATTATCAACTTTCTGTCTGGCGTGTTGATATTTCGTTATTTTATCATCGGCCAGAAGCAAAACCATTAAAATAAATAAATAAATAAACCTTCCTCGTTCGGCAAAGTGGTTTACATTGCTGATCATTAATTTATTGAAATTATATTAGATCGAGCGATGATTTTTTTTCTCCATTTCGTTTATTTTGTTTTATTTTTTTATTTTTACCAGAGATAATTTGATTTCCTTTTCAAAATCAACCTTTTTGCGGTAGCTGGGTCATAAAAGAAAGATGTGTCGAAATGGTATTCCTTAGTGAATGTAAATACGCATGCGCGTAACTCTTTATATGAATGCGTCTGTGTGTTTATAGAAAATTATATTGGCAAATACACAAGCAAAAGCCATAAGATGGATGTAGGTGCCACAATTTTCTAAGTTTGCTTTAATCTGGCTCAATGTCACTATAATGGGTCATTCAGTGAGGATCGAACTCGCTACATTACAGAATAGGTCTACGTTACGAGTTTTCTTATTTTAATGATATGAAACACCCTTACAGGGTTTTGGGATTTATTTATAAATATTTTACATCAAATGTGACACAAGGGCGAAATTGGGGAGAAGTAGGAAAGACTTGTCTCCATCTCTTCTGCCTTTAACTTCTATGTGCCGTGTCTTTTCAGGGCGTGGGCGATCATAGTCATCCGTATCTCCCTGTCCCTTGACGTTCTTAATACGCCTTCTCCTATTATACCACTCAATCTCTGCGCCAACATCCATTTACTCAAGTCCGCCAAGTATGTCATGTGTTGCTTTCCCTTGTCTCTCTTCCCCGTGAGAATCAGATTCTTGAAGCTCTCTCCTTTCTCATCAAATGCCCCAGAAACTTCAGTTGTCTTTTTCTTATGTTACATATCAATTTCATTCTCGTGTCCATCCTTTCCCAAAACTTGTCGTTATTCACATGTTCCGTTCATGTCATTCTCAGTATCCATCTGTAGAACCATATTTCGGTTATTTCAAAACTGTCTTTTATCTTTGATGAGATTGTTCAGCATTCACTGCCATATTGAAGGGCAGACATCACATAACAATCCAGTACTCTATTTTTGTTTCCAGCGAAACTTTCCTGTATCTTAAAACTTTTTGGATCTCCCTATCGCATATTACGTCCTCTGTTAGAACAATTCCCGTGTATTTAATTTTCTGCACCTATTTGGTATTAGAATCCCCAACTTGTAAATTTGGTCTCCTCTTTTAACAGATTACCATGCATTCAGTTTTCTTGTAGTTTATATGTAATACTTTCTTTCGGCTTTCCTGTAGGACTTATAGTTTCTTTTCTGTATCTGCTATCAGCACTGTATCATCTGCATCTCTTATATTGTTCAGACTGCGGCCACCAATGACGAACACTGGCAGGAAACTAGTCTAAATCGCTGGCACACTCGTCTGATAGTTTCATTCACCATAACACCACATTCTTGTATGCCAAAAGTTTTTTTTTTTTTTTATAAGCGTTTCACCCCGAGCAAGGCATGTCACTGCCACTACTGTGCAGGGGGCTACGTAGAGTGGAGAAAGGCTGATTAAATATAGGAAATGACAGAGGGTGGGTGATAGGCGGGTAAGGATACCGAGAATGAGGGTTGGGTAGATGAGAGTGTTGTGGGAATAGTTGGGAGTTAGTGTGATAGGAGGTGTCTATTGACCCTACATTTAAACACCTGGAGATTGTAACTGTCGGGAAAGCAGACTTGTGGAAGGGAGTTCCACGGGCGGGAAGCGCGAGAAAAGAAGCTGTTGGAGTAGAATTTACGGTTACATCTTATTTGTTTAACTGTAAAAGGGTGGGACCTAGTTGCTAATCTAGTATCTCGTGTAAATTCGTGCTTAGGCGGCACCAGTGATCTAAGCTCATCGGAGCAGAAGCCATGAAAGTACTTGTAGAAGAGGCACAGGGAAGCCACATCACGCCGGTGTGAGAGCGGCTGCAGTACTACAATTTCTTTATAGTCTTAACTAGGCCCTATATGTACAGTTTCTTTTTTTGTTTTATGGAGTGGGGGCATACTTACAGAGTTATATACGGATCTCAGCTTAATCTGAGACATAAGATCTGGCCTCACAATATCCTATCGTTCTTCGCTTTAAGCAGATTTTGTCGCAATCCTATCCCTCATAGATTATCTTCTTCCATTCATTTACATCAGCTTCTTATGTAGGTTACTTGTTTTTTACTTCTACCTCTTTGCTTTTTTATGTCCAGTGAGTGTCAAATTCCCCAGCCTCTTTCCTCATTTGTTTCCTAAAAATTTAAACTGTATCCATTGCTATATACAAAAATTGATACTATATCGCATTTCAGAACCTTATCTTTACTTCTCATGTATTTTCTTGTTCGGAACCACCAGTGTGGATAAGTTTACTAGAAACTTTTAAATAAAAATATCTCAAAAGTATAAAATAAATAATATGTTTTTATTTATTTGCTATAGGGTGAATCCTTTGATATCCACTATTACAAAAAGGTTCTTTTATAAGGTGGATATAGGTAGTAGTTTGTAGAAAGTCCGGTAGTGGACGTTTTGAAGTCAAACCGTGCAAGACGTAGTAGTAATATCAAAAATGGGCCAGTGTCAATCTACTGTGTTTTTCTCGGCCCTAACCAGGGTAGAATTACGATTAACTAAAGACGTCTTAACTAATTCTTCACGCGTCGTGCATGGCTGGTTTCTCCGTCGGTTGCATCTCTTGTAATCACTATCAACATCCCTTCTGCCGTCCAGCTCAGAAGTATGAGAGTATATCATTTAGACCAGGCTCCGAGACTCTGGCATGAACGTTGGTTTATTCTAACATTAAAGCTCTCTTTCTAATATTCTTTTAATTGGATAAATTATTTTATTTTTCGACATTCGTTCCTTTTTTCATTTTTTTTATAATGGACGTTATGCGTGAAGCCGCCCTGATTTCGGTAGTTTTTAGTAAAAAATTAGTGGGTTCTTGTCCACCAAATATGGCTGGGTTCAGTCGTTTTTTTCTTTTTTTATTTGAGGGTTGTTGTCCCGTTAGTTAAGAAAAGTATAGAAAGAGAAGTTTAGAGATAGAGAGTGAAAGGAAGAGATAAGAAAACCCAATTGCCTTATTTTTATTTTTATTCTTTTCACTTTCTTGTTTATATATTTTATTTGGCTTTAATCTGGATTCACTACACTCTGTTTCGTTATTCGTTATTTTAATATGATTTCGGATTTCTATCTAGCATTTTCTATCGTTTGTCTTGACACTTCATAGGTTTTTAATTTATATACCTATTTGGTTCTGATGTCACCAATTCATAAGCTGTTCATCATACTAACGGCCATATATTCTATCTTACAATTGATAGTCTGTGCTTTCTTCTTGTTTAACTTTATTATTGTCTAGTAGTTACCTCGGTTTTTTTCCTTTCAGTCCCGGTGTCATCCGCGTTTTTAATGTTAGGAATGTGTCCACTAGTATCAAATCCTGATTAAACTTCTGTTTTATCTAATAGACATTTAAGTACCCACAGTCCTTTTGAAAGATTTCTCCAGCATAGCAGACCGTTCAAGTTAAATAATAAATTATTTTTAATATTCTTTACAAACCTTACCTAAGTGTTACTGCGTTTTTTTCCTGTATCTGCCATCAACACAGCTTTTTTAATCATTTCACACCAAGCAAGGCAGTTTTACTTTCCTCCTATGTAACCCCCCTGCACACCAGTTTACAAAGGGTTACATAGGAGGAAAATGATGAGAAAGAGGGGCAGGTTATAAGGGGTGTAAGGAAGAGGGTAATAGAAGGATGAGAATACTGGTGTGACGGGAGTGGAGTGGGTGGGAAAAAAGCATCAGAGAAAGGATGCGAATGAATAAGATAGGAGAAGACTATTGACCTTACATTTAAATTCTTGCAGATTGTATCTGTCGGGGAAGCAAGTATACGGAAGGGTATTCTACAGGCGGGAAGTGCGAGAAAAGAAGTTCCTAGAGTAGAAATTGCGGTTACATTCTATCGGTTTCACTGTAAAAGGGTGGGACCTAGTTGCTAATCTATTAGCTTGAGTAAATTCATACATAGGGGGCACCAGTGAGCTAAGTTCATCGGAGCAGAAGACGTGAAAGTATTTGTAGAAGAGACACAGAGAAGCCACACTACGCCTGTGAGAGAGTGACTGCAGCTGTGCTGTCAAGTCGGGATCGATCACATTACAGATTCTCCGTTGGATTTTGTCAAGAACCCCGAGGTGAATAGCAGAAGCACCCGACCACATGTGGCAGCAGTATTCAATACACAGGCGGATGGCTTGATTTGAATATCTCATGGTTTGGGTAGTTTTCAGCTAAAGTCCACAAGCAATAGATCTTGATTTGTCTTCTCGTGCGCCTTGCAGTGTATCTTAAGTAAATTAAGTGAAAAGCCAAATCCTTGTTTTATCCCTTTTTTTTTTTTCGTGTATTAATTCAATTTCATTTTTGTCCGTATGCTACCAGCAAATATTTTTAATTATTCTAATATCGAATGCTACAGACCAGGTTGACGCCAATTTTATCAAACATGAAGAACGTAATAATTTTTTTAATAGGTACTACTCCTGTCAAGGCAATAAAGCCACAAAGATACAAACGGTTGCATGGTGTGGAAAAATTAGAATAGAAACATTAATAGTGAACGGGAAGAAAAAAGTATAATCAGGAGGACAGTAGATAGCGATTGACATTGCATTTCAACTTTTACAGCTTAAATTTGACTGGAAAGCTTGGAGCCTGAAGGGAATTCTACAAGCGAGGAGTGCGAGAAAACAAATTAATGGTTACATCTAGCCAACTTAACTGTAAATTGTTGATTCTCTGCCGCTAATCGAGTATTGCGCTTAAATTCGAAGAGTCTAGGTACCATAGCGAAGGGCTCACTCGAACAATCACTATGGAAGTATTTATAGAAAAGACATAGAGAGGCAACCTTATAGCGATGGGAAAGTGAGTGAAGTGGAGCCACCAGTTTAGGACCAATAATATTGCTGATTCTTCTTTGGATTTTATCAGACACGTCAAAGTAAATGGCAGGGTCACCGGACCATCTGTGGTAGAAATAGTCTAAGTATAGACGAAATGGCAATGCAGTGGTCAAACATATACGAGTCACACTACTGAGTGACTAATCCATCGAGAAAGTATTCATGAGTGCAATGTACGGTCAATATTTAGTGATTGGACACTTTATGGACAGACCTCGTGTATGTTTTTATTTGTGCCTTTGAGCTTCTTCTTCTTTTTCTCCTCTTTCTTCTTCGCCACGACCCTTGAGGACATGACTCATAATAACTCTTATTTCAAAGATCCCTCTACTAATTTGTGGTCCTTGTGCTGCTCTCTCTTCACTCGTCAAATGAGCAGTTTTCCCAGATTCTCTTGCCTTTGCTATGTATTACAAGTGTTAAATTCTTCAATCGCCTTCTCCTCTTTATATATTGTAAAAATTCCATCTATTTCTTAATTCTAGTAACAGTTTCTTTATAGTTTGTGTTATTCTTAAATCTTCTTAGTTATTCTGTATATTATATTTTCAGTATTCTACGTAAAGAAAAACGTTTGTTCCAAATTCACTGACATACAAACGTTTGAATGTGTGTTTGTAAAATGCGTAATAGTATCCGAAACAAAAGTAAATAGGATGACTCAAAGTAGAAATTTTATTAACGACGTTTCACCAAAGCGTCTATTCGCTTTGGTTTCCTCAGGCTGAAATGAAAGAAAGACGAAACTGTTTTACAGAAAATGCCTTGGGATCGATGAGAAATCATCAAAAATCGAATTGAATTAGAAAGCTTATCACCTCCAAACTTCGGAGAATGTCCGAGAGCCTGTTGTTTGTTTGTCTGTTTTATCAACATCAGAAACGTTTGGCGTTGATGGAGTTTAAAATAGTCCACTGAAACTAAAGAGCGTATTTTTCTTATTTATATACAGGGTGCGATGGACAAATTGTTGCCATTTTATAGTTTTAATTTCATGCATGCGCGTTGTTTGTTTTTAATTTTGTCGGTTGCACAATATAGTAGGGTCTGTTGAGCACCATCTGTGAGAAAAAGAACACCATGACGCAATTCACAATTGCCAAAAATTTGGAAACGGCACGCTGTTCTTTATCGGAAATTTGAAAATGGCGTGCACCGGAAACTACAATAAAAGCATTTCAGAGTGTTTGGGTGTCAATCTGAGGACAGTGCAGAGGATTCGGTAAGAGTTGGATGAGTCTAATGGTGATTACGAAGGCACGGCAGCTTGGAAAACTCACCCTGATCGTTCTGATAAGAAAAGAACTCCTGAACATGACCTCAACACGGAGGCCTAAATCAAGTTCATTGAAGGGGTAGTGCTTCTCTGGAATAAGAGGGTGGCAGTTGGAAGACCCTATATCCGTCAAAATGACTCTGCGACACATTATACAAGAACGCATTCATTGCTGTTAAACAATTTCTGCGACAACCTCACCACTTACATCTGGCGACATAACTACCCAGACTGCAATCCATATGATTAATATGTACGGTGCACAGTTGATCGAGAAACCAACAAAATTCATTGTAACACCAAAGATGAACTGAAAGAATAGAATTATGGCAGCATGCACCAACTAAAAAAGAGATCATCCATAAGAGTTGCAGGACATTTAATTGAATAAATTTAATTTATAGTATTCAAAGATATGTTTTTATAATTTTGGTAAATATATCTATGTTATCTTAATTTTTGCATAATTTAGAAGACAATTTTTCCATTGCACCATATGCACAAGAACTTACTCGAGCAATCAGACTGGCAACAAGGTCCCATCCTTTTACACTTAAATCTACCAAACGCAACCGACAATTCTACTCCACCAGTTTCTTTTCTCGCACTTCCCGCCTGTGGAACTCTATTTCGTATATTTATTTTCCTGGCGGCTACAAGCTCCAGGAATTTAAATGCAATGTCAATTCCCATCTCTTATCCACTTGACACCAGTCCTTTCTACATCACATCGTATATCTTGTTCTTTTTCTTTTTTCTTTACCTACGTAACTGCCTTTACACCTGTGTTTCCATCCTTTCTCTGACACCCCCTGTAACTGGTTCGTCTTTCTTTTCGCTCTCCTCCTGCCCAAACTTTTACTTTCTTATGTAACCCCTGCGCATCAGTGGCGGTTCCACCTTGCATGGGGGTGAAACGATTATATATATACATATATAAATACTAGCAGTATAGCCCGGCGTTGGTCGGGTGTAATGAAAGCTTTAAAACTAACCCATGTTCCTGGAGCTCAGACTCTTTGGACGTTGGCTCGAAAGACTAAAAAGCAATAGTTGTTTCCAGTTTTGATTTCCTGGTATCGATATCAAATAAGTGTTTTCGTCATAAACTGAATTTTGAAGGCTAAATAAGTCCACTGAGTAAATGGTGTCATGGCTGAGACTAATAACTACAATTATACCTACTTAGAGCCAAACCCAAAGCAAAAAATAAAATAAAAGGGCTGAAAAAAATACAGACATATAAGCAGATAAACAGACACACACACAAAAATTTTGCCTTTTATATATATATATATATATATATATATATATATATATATATATATATATATATATATATATATATATATATATATATATATATATATATATATGCGCTAAAAAGCCTGCCTTCTTCTACCGGACGCTCGTGGCCTAGGGGTAGAATTGCTGACTGACGCCGATTCGGTCGGGTTTCAATCCTGGGTTAGGAAGCGACCGGAGTCTAAGCCGTACTGATGAGCTGTGATACAGCGAAACAGATCTGTCTGCGGATGACTATAGTATATATATATATATATGTGTGTGTGTGTATTATCGATTTTCTGCAACCTTGAAACTCCTGAATATCGTTTCTTATGTCTTTGTCTATGAGTGTATCAAATTTAATTAAAATCGGACCACTCCTTCTGTAATCCGATTTTTTCGATTTTCGATATTTACACACACACAGACACACACACAGACAAAGTTCCATTTATAAATAAGTTTAAATCTGCACATATATACATACATACTCACACACTCAAGAATGTACATATATTAGAGCCTTTTTTATACTCGTACATCGTTATGATGCAATGGATATTGACTGGAAATGAGAAATCGAAAAGCTGAGTTCGATTTCCAGGCGAATTCGTTTTCTTCAGTTCTGAATCCATAACCTGCTTGTTTTATTTATTTTCTCCGACCTATAGTTAACATTTTGGGCTCTTCATTTTGCTGATGATTCAGTTTTCTTGAAGTTTATGCTCAGTCCTTTCTTCTCACTTTCTTTCGCTAACTTTTGAAAGAGGTCCCGCAATTTTATTTTCGTGTCTGCTATCAGCACTGTGTCATCCGGTGAATACTATTTAAAACAAAATGAACGTGTCTAGCGTGGATTACGTCTGAAATGCCGAAATAAATAGTCTTTGTGAGAAGAAATGAATTGCTAATACGACAATAGGAGACAATAGGAGACTTCCCACAGCAAAACAAGCCAAAGGGAAAATAAAGACGTTAAACCTAAACGTTTAGTTGATAATTACTTGACTTGTAGACTTTGTTTATCATTTGTTTAGTTCCGGGTCATTTGGAAATGATAAGAACAGCCATTCAAATATCTCAGGTTTCTTTTCACCGAAATCCCTAAATTTTATCGCCGAAGAATGAAAAAAAATAAACAAAAACGAATAGATCTTTGATTAACTATTTGTTGTTTGCAGTAAGGTTCATCCTGTACAAGGCACGGGGTCCACTCGAGGTACAGTGTTACGTTAAAGGGTAGTTTATATGAATAGGAGGGAAAGATAACGGTTAACTCTAGATTTAAACAGGTTAAGAGTGTAGTGATCGAGGAAACATCCTCTTGGGTATCTGTTCCACAGAACAGTGACTCGCAGGAAGCTGTTTGAGTGAATCTTACTTCTCGCTGCTGGAATACGGGATGGGGGAATGTGGTTGGTTTGCTACTATGTAGTGGCATAGCTGGCCTGAGCCGTATAGGTTAGACTCGACAAAACCAAGGAATGTAGCTCGTCCGAGCACTTTCGATGGAAGTAGCGATAGAGCAGTGAAACACTGGCCGCATCCTGCCTATGAGGATTTTGAGATGATTGTGAAATCTTATCGTGACTGGAAAGTGAAGACCAAGAAGCTCCAACACAAATATGGCAACAGAACTTTATTTTGGGTCTGATCTGGATCTTACCTGCATCTTTAGGCATAGATCGTATTTAAGATTTCCATTTGAGGTCGGGTGTGAGTTTTAAGCCCAATAATCTCTTCAGCGGATGTGTGTTGCGGCTCAGAATGAGAAATCAGGGATCCGATTTCGAATTCAAGTTAAATTCCTTGCATTGATTTACGCGCAAACACCATTGGGAAAAGTTTTAATCCGTCTTTTCCCTCCAATTATGGATTAAATAACAGGACAAATTGGGTTCTATAGCCTTGGCTGGCAACTAGTCTACCGCAGAAAGTAATAACAACCTACTGCGGGATAATCTTCTGTCCAGTCAGTCATTTCTCTTTCGAGACATGATCGCCAAGCGTGTATCACGTATGGCACTTAACTGAGTCTCTTCGACAGTACATATACAAAAATTGGAACGATACAGAGAAGATTGGCATGGCCCCTGCGCAAGGATGACACGTAAATTTGTGAAGCGTTCCATATTTTTTTTGGATGTGCGTTGTGGTGCAGTGGATATCAGCTCGGAACGAGAAATCTGACAACCAGTCTACCGCAGAAATTAATGGCAACCTACTGCGGGATAATGTTCTGCCCAGTCAGTAATGTCTCTTTCGAGACATGATCGTCCAAACGTGTATCACGTATGGCACTTGACTGACTTAGTCTCTCTTCTTCGGGGAACTCTGTTCATCATGCCTAGCGGTAGTTCGGGGTCTGATCAGCAGTAATGGAATGTAACTAGTTTGGTTTTCGGGTCATTGAATGTAATCAGTCTGTTTTTCCCTACTGTGAAATGGTTAAAAGTGGAAGATCAAAAGAGAGGACAGCTGCCAATCTCTGATCGTCAAGAGTTTTAGAACTGCGCCCATACATCGTCGTATCATCGGCGTAGACGTTTACAAATGATTTGAGTCTATTCTTAGGCATCAGTTTTTTAGCCTCTAATGTGATAACTGATACACGAAGCTTCTATTGTGGCTCATTCAATAAATGTTTGCCGGGTGTCTGTCGTAAAACATAGTTTACAAGTCATGACTAACACATCCATTATTGTATAATGGGGTTATTAGTGACGTGTTGACCTCAAATTGCGACAGAGGCCTTTGAGTTCACTGTAATAGAAATTATCTTGAGAAAAATATCGCTCCATCTTCTTCCCTTGCAACCAATAGAGAAGAAAAACTTTTCCGAATTTGAAACAGGTTGGGCATCGGGCTAGCAACTCTATGCCGTAAAATATACTTGCTATGGAAACCACGTTACCATCACATAGCGTTTTGGGGCTTTGTTCTATGATCCACTAGGGAATCTACAAGTTCAACAATCTGATCGACCTATTATCACATCTGGGAAATAAGTATTTAATTCCTTTTTTTTACTTTGTCTACACATAGGTGAAGGTATTTATTTTACAATTACGCAGCATATAGGGTCTATCAATACAATAGTTTAGTTCTGATTATGACAATAAACTACATCTGGCAGCAAGGCGTCTGACTGGGAGATTAAAGGATTTTAGAAGCATGGGACCACTAATGTGGAAAAAATGGAATCCCCCCCCCCAAAAAAAAGACACTATGAAAGTATAAAAATATATTTCATGGTAAAAATACTAGAAATATATTTTTATATAAAAAGAAAACTAACAACAATACCTATTTATAAAAGTAAAAATGACTAACAATACAATTTAAAGCAAAATAGTTAACAATACATTTTATCTATATATGAAGACATACAATTTCACTCAAAATATATTTAGTTGAATCTATAAAATTGTTAAAATGTTTAGATTTCGGCATTAAATAACCCATAGAGGTTGATATGCCGCTCTACAAAATCAATCTAAATACAATAGTCTTTTCAACCACTTTACGTCTCTTCGAAGTTTATCTTTTATCATTTTAAGTAACTTTATTTGTTTTAAATGTCTGCTCACATTTACGCTTATAAAACGTACATATTGTGAAATTTTGAGTAAAATGCTATAATACTGGTTGCTTGGTGCCTCGCGGCACAATATCTTTTGAAAGATTTTTACAGTTGTTTCATGGGTTCACGCGATTGCACTAAGTCTTAATCTAGTTACACTGAAAAGGATTTGATTTTCTTTCAGGGTTTTCCTTCCTTTGCCCGACCACGTGTCCCTACTCCAGTAAATTACATCAAACAGAAATTCAGAGTTTTCTTTATTCTAGACTGCTTTCCAATCAAGGCTGAATATCCCAGTCTGTTCAACTATTTAACCCATAGATGGAAGGAGTAGATATGGATTCATACCTTTTCCAGGGTATTTGCAAAAAGTTAAATTAACGTACTCGATTCGTCCATATTCTGTTCGGAGCCATTACACTAATCCCACATTACACTAATCACACATTACACTAATCCCACATTACACTAATCCCACATTACACTAATCACACTAATCCCACATTACACTAATCACACATTACACTAATCACACATTACACTAATCCCACATTACACTAATCCCACATTACACTAATCACACATTACACTAATCACACATTACACTAATCCCACATTACACTAATCACACATCTAAATACTTTCTACATATATGTAGGCAAATAATGCAATAAAGTAAGTTGTATGACCTAAATGAATACACTGTATCTTCGGATGGTCTAATATCAACTAAATTACCACCGATAAAAGGACAACTAGCATTGTAATCTAAGCACTAATGATTTTATGGAGTTTTGCCTTATTACATAGTTTTCCTGATAGTTTCAAAATTATTCTTATTTTACATTACTAAATTTAGTAACTACATCAGTTATATGAAGAAATTAGGAGTAGATAGGTTCGCCTTTCGTCAGGTTCACACTCTTCCCCGGTATTTTAAGCAGGAATAGACTTTGATCTTCTATTTCGGGTTTCCGGTTCCTTCTAAAGTCTAATTCAACTCTGTATTTAGGACGTCTCTGCCTAAACTCTGAAATTTCATAAACTATTTATCTTTATTCTATTTTTATTATTTTTCTCAATAGGAGTTAATAGATTTACCTATCGCTCGGTTCATACTTCTCTCCGATCTTATTAACAGGATGAGAAGTCTATCACTTGTTTAGAATTGGGTTTCCGGTTCCTTCTAGAATGTTCTTCTCTTTCACTTCGAGTAGCCCCCTTGCATATTACTAGCATTATCACCTTGCTTAGGGTGAATTGTTTTTTAAAAATTGAAGAAATACTTTCTGAATGAATCGAATTTTTACGCACGGTTCCCCATAAGAAATATTCGTAGAATAAACTTACTTTGCTTATGGTCAACTACTTAAATAGGAAACTGTTTGGGAATACATGATACTATATGATAAATTCGGGTTCTAAAGCAGTTGAATATGGGGCTAGTAACTCTAATCTCTTAAAACTAAATACCTCCACTAAATCGCTAAAAAAAACAGCATAGTATGAATAAAAAAGGCCCTAAACTTAATAAAAACGAACATTTCCCATCAAAATGTTTATATTATTATTAAGAGGAAAGATAAAAGAAATTTTTAATTATTTTTTAATTTTTTTTTTTAAATGTTCGAAATTTTGGCAGAATTCTTGTTTTGATTTGAGTTAGCGGGTAACCAAAACGTTACGACTGTTTACAATGGAAAACGTAATGATTATAACACCCACTTTTTTTTCCGCTGGCAAACACATTAATTTGGAAATTCTCGCAAAAATCAAATAATTTTAATGAAACTTTCATTACTCATTCACAAATGAATTAAATTATTTTTTTAAATCATTATTTTTTTAAAATCTTGGTAAAAATATATATTTTTAGCTCTGTTACCGCTCCACGTAAATCCATGAAATTTTAATAAATTTTACTTTGTTGCGGTCTATGGTTTTATTAGTTAAACGCTGGACTCATTGGGGAATATAAATCATTATCTTTTTTTTTTTTTAATTTGGCCTCTGTATCCGAAAAACTGCTCCGAAGAGTAAAATAAAAAATGCAATAAAACTCTGATATTATTTAATTTGATAAGCTTTTAATTGCTTGAATAAATAATAAAAATTAAGGACATTATAGTCTAAAGAAAAAGAAATTTCGATTGCTAATGAAATTTTAAAAGAACTGTTTTCATTTTTTTTATTTAATTATAATAATTTATAAAATTTGAAAAATATTTTTAAAATACTTCAAAGATTTGTTAGATTTTTAAAATGATATTTGAAAATTATGTTGCCTATCGAAAATTGAAAAGTTTAATACAAATCTTTTGGCCTTTATATTTTTAAAATAATTTGTGTGGGGGTTAAGTTATTTTTGTATGGTAATTTCTAAGTGTAAATTAAAAGGTCATAGTTTTCTCCCGTACAATTTTTGTCACTTATGAAGGCCATACACTTTTATCTCTAATCACGAACCTGCCAACACGTTCTTGATATACGGCGGACAGGTTAAAAAGTTCAAATCTGTGATTAAGAAATGGTTTCATTCTAAATTTCACGCTATAAATAAGTAATACTTGTATAAATCAGATTAATAATATAAAATAATATCAGATTAATATATAACATAAAATTTGCTCATTTTCCAAAAATAATGTGTCACAGATGAATATTTTATTTTTGCAAGATTTTTAAAACCGGGAATTAACTTTTGTTTACAAATGTGTCGATCGCTCACAAATGGTGGCAAAATTCAAAAACTGAAAAACAATTTAAACCTTTTATATTCCAATCAATATAATTTCTGTTTGAAATAAACCAGAGTATTTTGCTTACTAGAAATAGTAAATTTAATCATTTAGCTTTCAATTAAAATTATAAAAGTTTCAAGAAAAATTTTCGTTTTTAAAAATCAGTTTAAAAGTTAGATATTGAAAATGACTGTACACCACTGGAGGCACCTACTTAAAACTTTACTTCTATGAAAATAACAACAGTAACGTCTACTGTTTTTGACGGATGTGGCCCTCATATGCCCGTCAGTGGAGTCTCGAGAGCGAAAGTGTAAATAAACACTAAGACAGTTAAATGACGAATGACAAAAAGTGATTTCTGAGTCGGAAAATCCGTGCATTTTTCCTGTTAATAAATTAATCCTCTGAAAATATACATTTAACATTTTTCAAGCAATGCATCACGTTCCCGCCAAGAATTAAAAAATTATACTTCGTTTAAATAGTATATAAGCAAAGTCACCAGACCAGATAAATTAGTAAAGAAGGCAACTGTTCACGACACGGCAAGGTTACAAAACGATTCCCTTACTCATTCATCACCTGTCTTACTCACAAAGCTACGTGATATTTACACTCTTTCTCATCAAGCTACAAAACATTTACACGTTTCCTCCCAAGCTACGTGAGAGTTACACACTTCTTTACCAAGCTACGTTACATTTACACTCTTCTCACAAAGCTACGTAACATTTACACACTTTCTCACCCAGCTATGTGACACACTTTCCTTCTCACTTTCACACTTCCTCTCATTTCTCACGCTTACACACGAAGAAACCACATATCTTTTCATCTTAACAAATGACTACAAACAAGGAACTTTAACACTCTTAAACGCTAAGAAAAATATAATTGTAAAACACGAAAATAAAACTATTTTCAGTCAACCGGACCAAAGGTGTGAAGGGGATTACTATAACTTGTTTGCAAGTCGATATTCTTGGAGAAATGACGGGACGAGTATCACACACATACAAGACCGTTAAGTTAACCACAACATAGTAATCGGTGTTATGATATCAGAAGTGTAAACAAATGACCAATGATCCATACTGGATGCGAATCAATGATGAATCTCCAATTTCATGACGCCATGTGCATCGGTCCGTGCTAACCAGCTTAAAGTCTGTTTCGTGAAGTAACGCCCATATCACTGACAGTTGCCTGTATAGTGAAAAATAAAAGGTGGGGAGAAAAGACAAAATGCTGAAGTGATGAAAAGAGACGAGCGGAAAATGGCTGCAGGAAATGAGTTAAGATGGCGGACTCTACATGAGATATGATTGGCCAGATATCTCGAACCTCGATAACGAACGCAAGAAGAAGCAGTCACTTGGACTCCGACAAGATTACCGGAAAGACTTTGTCGTAAAAATGAAAAATATCAACAAAAGTAAACTTTTGTTGATATTTTTCATTTATTTTATTATGAATTATTTAATTTTTTTTTCAGTCAAAAAGTCTTTTATTTTCGCTTATTTCTTTTCATTTAATGTGGAATCATTGTGCATTGATTATTTATTTTTCTTCTCTTATATTTCTTTTTATTGTTTATCTTCGCTCATTCAGGGAAGAAGAAAACTTTGTAAGGATTATTGTCCACTTTTTATCATTATTCAATACATTCTTTTTCCTCCTTTATTCTTTTTCTTCCTGTTGTATTTTCTTTGACGTTCTTCTTCTCTCGCTTTCCTTTTGCATTTTTTGCTGGGGGGGGTCCCAATTTTTCTCACTTTTCTTTATTTTTATTTCATTCTTTTATTCGATTTCTTTTTAGGCCCTTTTTCTTTCTTCATCTCTTTCGTCCTTTTTTTAAAAAGATTATTTTTATTCTTTCTTTATTTTCTTCCTCCTTTTCATTCATTTCTTTTTTTACTTCCTTCCTTCCTTCCTTTCTTGTCCCTATCCTTTTACCTGTATTCTTCCCTTTCGCTTCTGCTTTTCTTTCACTTTCTTGCATCTTGCTTTTATTCACTTTCTTCATTTACTATTTTTCTTTGCTTTTTCTTTATTTTTTCTTTATACTTTCTTTTTTACTTCATTTGTTTCCTTTTCTTTTTTTCTTTCTTTCTTTCTGTTTTTCTTTCTTTCTGTCTTTCTTTCTTCCTTTCTGTCTTTCTTTCTTTCTTTCTTTCTTTCTTTCTTTCTGACTATTTTATACCTTTCTGTATTTGCGCTCGTCCATTAATTTTGCCTCTTTTTTCTTTCTTTTCTTTGTCTACTTTTCTTACTTCATGTTAATTTCTATTTTTCCTTTCTTTCTTATATTTATTTCCTACTCTTATTATCTTATTTTCCTCTTTCTTCTTTTCTTATTCTTTCCTTTTTGCCTTTCTTTTCTCTTTCTCTTGTTAGCTATTCAAGTAATGGCCTGCAATTTTATTGGTTCATTCAATCCGAGACAATCGTCCTTTCCCGCTTTGAGGTTTTCTTAATGTTTGCGTATTTTTATGTTTTTGTTAATTTCCCCAATGTTACACCTGATCCCACCCGTCTCTCTTTATGCTCATCTTCAGTTCAATACAAATATTTTTGTTTTTCTTTTAACTCCTTAAAGGCGTATAATATGATACACATCACGTATCACATAACATTCGGGCGGGTATCTTTATTTTTGTTGTTTTTGACAAAACATTTCATCTGGTAACTTATTCGTCCTTCCTAGGGTACTTGTTGCATAATATTTTTTTAGATGTCACTTCAGAAATCGTTTAAAAAGTTCCGCTACCCTTCAAGATGAAGGCGATAATAGATATATATATATATATATACTACGGAAATTAACGAAACTTAGTTATAAACAACCGACAATTTGAAATGATTTGTTTGAACATTATTTTTGATCGATACTTATATTTAAGTAAATATTCTGTTTTTAATTAAGCAGTATTATATATTTATATCTACTGGCCTGATTATTTACGATAAATGTTTATTACAAAAATGTGTACCATTCGGCAGGATTCGAACCTGCGACCCTTATCTATATAGGGAAAGCTACCATTTGATCTGGTAACGTCTTAGACGTCTTCACCATGAATAGCCTCCAGTCTAAACGAGGTTTTAATCAAGCCTATATAACACAGTTTTCATCGCAACAACCATATCTGCTCTGAAATTTATCGTAATGTCAACAACTGTAAACATGTTACGGAAATTAACGAAGATTAACGAAATTTGGTTATAAACAAATTCAGAAATATAAAGGAAAAACAGGCCGTTCCCTTTAGATAAGCCTGCAGGAACACCGTAAAGACGTGAGACGAGGAGAAATAGATAAATCAGACGTGGCTGACCATACATGGAGGAAAATGCGAAATCACCGCTCCCTCTGAGATGAGGTTTGAAATAATGGACCCAAGAAAATACGAAAACTTAAGGAATCAGAATCAGCACATATTCTAAACTATAAAATTCTCTTAAGCATAGAGTTGAATACAATATGAGAACTAATATTACAGAGTGCTAGAGAAAAAATTACACCAAATTGTAATATGAGCTCTGGTAAAAAATGATAACTGAGGTATTAGGTTTCAGTCAGTCAGTTAAGTGCTATACGTGATACACACTTGGGCGATTATGTCTCAAAAGAGACATGACTGAATGGGCAGAAGATTATTCTGCAGTAGTTTGAAATTACTTTCTGTGGTAGACTGGTTGCCAGCCAAGGCTAAATAACCCAATCTGTCATTTTATTTAATTCATAACTGGAAGGAAGAAACGGATTTAAACGTTTACCAAGGGTATTTGCACGCAAGCGAATGCAAGGAATTCAACTGGAATTCGAACTCGGTTACCCGATTTCTCGTTCCGAGCCGATATCCACTGCACCATAACACACATCCGTTTATAAGTCCAAAAAAAAGCCAAGGATTATTTCAACACATACTAATAGTTGAATCCACTGACTTGAAACAAAAGCTGTGAATTCAAAATCTAGCTACAGCAGAGATGAACAGAAACTTGGAGAGTTGGGTTAAAAAGCATATAACTGATACTGAGATATCTGGAAAAGGCATCATAGGTGGAACTAGATAAATCGGCCTCGGTAGACGAGATATAGGGTTCGGTTCGAAATTCCAAATTCCTGAAGAAAGTCAGAGCGTACAACAATTAAAACGTTAATAGATAGATAGATAGATAGATAGATAGATAGATAGATAGATAGATAGATAGATAGATAGATGATATTAACAGACTTAGATAGATAGATAGATAGATAGATAGATAGATAGATAGATAGATATTAGACTTAGATAGATAGATAGATAGATAGATAGATAGATAGATAGATAGATATTAATAGACTTAGATAGATAGAATAGATAGATAGATAGATAGATAGATAGATAGATAGATAGATATTAACAGACTTAGATAGATAGATAGATAGATAGATAGATAGATAGATAGATATAGATAGATAGATAGATAGATAGATAGATAGATAGATATTAACAGACTGAATAAGATAGATAGATAGATAGATAGATAGATAGATAGATAGATAGATAGATAGATATTAATAGATAGAATAAGATGGATAAATAGATAGAATAGATAGATAGATAGATAGATAGATAGATAGAATAGACAGATAGAATAAGATAGATAGATAGATAGATAGATAGATAGATAGATAGATAGATAGATAGATAGATAGATAGATAGATAGATAGATAGATAGATAGATAGATAGATAGATATTAACAGACTGAATAAGATAGATAGATAGATAGATAGATAGATAGATAGATAGATATTAACAGAACTGAATGAATAAGATAGATAGATAGATAGATAGATAGATAGATATTAACAGACTGAGATAGATAGATAGATAGATAGATAGATAGATAGATAGATAGATAGATAGATAGATAGATAGATAGATAGATAGAATAGATGAATTAACAGATAGAATAAGATAGATAGATAGATAGATAGATAGATAGATAGATACGAACAGACTGAGATAGATAATGACGGGTAGTTGAATGACAAAGTTGAAAGATTCTGTTTAACGCATAACAATATGCAGCGTGGAGATAAACTGAAAATGTAAGAACACTTAATTAAAACATTTTAAGTTTCAAAATTTATATGGATTAATATCTTTTTAAATGCTTGGCATCCAACGTGTCTAGACTCCTAATTTAGCCGCTTTCCTTTGGTTTCTTCATACTTTTATTATTTTGTTTTTATCGTTGTTGATTTTAAACGTGCCACTTGAGACGACATATATGTCAAGGAAAGTGAAATGTTCTGTAGAACCTGGATGCAAATTTGCTTTTGATGACTGAACAATAAATGCACTTTCTATACATTTTCGCCTTGATAAATATATTTATCGCTTAAATAAAGCAATGTGTGTCATTCGGTAGGATTCGGACCTGCGACACCTATCCACATAGGGGAAGCCACCATGAGATCTGTCGCAAGTTCGAATCCTGCCGAATGACACATATTTTCGTAACAAAAATTTATCATGAATAATCAGGCCGGTAGAAATAAATATAAAATACTGTTTGATTATAAACAGAATATCTACTTAAATACGAGTATCGATCAAAAATAATGTTCAAACAAATCATTTCAAATTGACGGTTGTTCATAACCAAGTTTCGTTAATCTTCGTTAATATATATATATTCAGTAATGAATTAGAGCACTCTGGCTATTGGGCGAGTATAATGATAATATACACGCTAAAAAGTCTACCTCCTTCTACTGAGCGCCCGTAGCTCATAGGTAGAATCGCCGACTGACGCCAACTCGGTCGGTTTTCAATCCTGGGTAAAAAGCAATCGGATGTCGACACGTACTGATGAGCTGTGATACAGCGAAACAGATCTGTCTGCGGATGAATATATATATATATATATATATATATATATATATATATATATATATAAGAAAAAGGTGTGAGAAGCCGTGAACATTTTGCTTAAAGTGTAGATTTATTATTATTATGTCATTTTTCATCATATTTCGATTTCTGCTATGGTTGCACTACTAACCAAGTCTGCGGGAAGACCAAAGGCAGGTTGTGGTGAGTTGTTATGGCTCCATTTCATTTTTTTCATATAATATATGAAGTGTCCATGGTGGTATTTGTGTCGCTACACGTTTTTCGATTCAAGCGAATAAACTTGTGACTTTAAATATAGAGATTTGTTTGACTTTCGTTCAGCCTAAAATACCATGTATATATTTGTAGCAACATAAATACCAATAAGTGGTCGATGAGCAGGTCAAAAATTTCATATGCGCGCGTGTTTGTTTGTTGGTTTTTTTTCATACTCGCTCATTAAATCTATTCCGTTTTGGGAATCATTCTCCTTTCGTTGGCTAGAAAATATATTTACACTGACTTGCAAAATTTGATTTCCTCTTTATACTTTAAAACACTTTACAGCGATTTTGATTCAATTCTACGTGTCATCTAGTTCTTTTTGTTGTTTTTGGAATACTATTTTTTGCAATGGTTCGCGACATTATTAACGCGTTTGAATTTACGTGTCTGAGTGTGTATCTTACGTTTTTCATGTTGTTTTGTTGAGAGAAGGCTTGTATTTTGTTGTTAATATTTCTTCGTGTAACATGAGTGTGTCATAGTCTGCATTTTTGGTAGATAGGCATTAATTTAAATTTACCTTCACTGCATTCGTGTAATTGTTGAAAAACGTATAATTTCTTATAATTGGCTAGTTTAATGTTATTTCTGTGCAGGGCTACTCTTTTATTCAGGCCTTGTGTCGCCCCCACGTATATTTTTGTGTATCTATTGCATTTTAGATCATAAATTACGTTTTTAGAGTTGCAACTCAGATTTGGGTTTTTTCAAACTTGAAGTGGTTTTAAGTGCCATGTTGGCATCTTTGCATATGACATCATCATATACGCCCGTCTATTTTTAAGAAGCCTGCCAAGGCTGACAAAGTAAACCTCGTTGCTGCACTTCAAAAGTACCTCCAATCTGTGATTGAATTGGGTATGAAATGGCTAGTAAATTTTAATGCCTCCAAAATGAGGCTGTTCTCCTTTGACCACCATAAGGAAACATTTCTTCCTACCATTGACATTCGTCTCCAAGAGAGCAACGCACTGCGCCTTCTTGGCTTCACTCTCTCAAATGACCACTGATAGAATGATTACATTGAACCCATAGCTGCATCTACTGCTAGGAAGGTTTGTTAACTATGTCGAACCAGAAAGTTTTTCTCGACAGAATCGATTTTCCACACTTATAAATCTACTATTCTCCCGTGCATTGAATACTGTTGCTATATTTGGTCGGGTGCCCCTGCTATTCCTCTTGAGGTTCTCGACAAAATCCAAAGGCAGATCTGCAATGTAATCTACCCTGACTTGGCAGCCCACCTTCAGTCACTTTCTCACCGATATGATGTGGTTTCTCTCTGTCTTTTCTACATGGCAACTACTCTGACGAGCGTTTTCCCCTGGTATCCCGACTACATGCATTTACTTGTGCTACTAAACTGGCTTCTAGATTCCACATTTTTACCGTTTAAATAGGTAAATGTAATCTTCTCTTCTACTCTAATAGTTTCTTTTCTCGCACTTCTAGTTTGTGGAACTCACTTCCATTTGCTTGGTTCCTTGATAGCTACAATCTCTAAAAGTTTAAATACAACGTCAATTGCCATCTTTGATTCCTATCCATCTCTTATCTTTTCTGTACTTTTTTATCCTCTCACTGTAACTCACTGCGTACCAGTAGCATTTATGCCTTGCTTGGGGTGAAATGATTATAAAAAACCGCAAAACAACAAAAAAAACATATGGTCCGGTGCATCTGCTATTTATCTAGAGCTCTTTGATAAAATCCAAATACGAATCAGCAATATTATTAGCTCCAATCTAGCATATCGGATTCAGTCACGTTTCCATCGTGGTAAGATTGCGTCCCTTTGCCTTGTCTATAAATGCTTTCATTTGAGCTCTTCGCTATTATTCCCAGGCTCTTCGAATTTAAGCTCTGTATTAGACTGGCGAAGAGGTCTTATCAAATATTTACAGTTGATCTGGCAGGAGGTAACCGTAAATTGTATGCTAACTTCCTTTCCGGACCCATGCTTTCAAGCCAACTTTAATCTGCAAAAACGCAATGTGAATTGCTATCGGCTGTCTTCCTCTGTTCTTACTCCTACACGCCCAGTAACTCCTTCCGTGTCTTGAAGTAAACTGGACGAATATATATATATATATATATATATATATATATATATATATATTAATGGATTAGAACCCTCTCAGTTACTGGCGTGTTTTACATGGTATATCTCACGCTAAAAGTCTGCCTTCTTCTACCGAGCGCCCAGAGTTCAGAGGAAGGGTCACCGACCGATGTCAATTCGGCCGGGTTTCAATCCTGGCTAATAAGCAATCGGATGTCTAACCGTACTGATGAGCTATGATACAGCGAAACAGATGTGTCTGCAGATGACTATATATATATTTATATACAAATGAAGAAGAACGAAGAGTAAAGTTGCAACATTCAAAAAATTAATTTAAAACAGCAATCAAGATAAAAATAGACCAATGAATATTTATTCTTAATTATTACGTGAGAACATGAGAAAAACTACTGCAAAATTGTATATTTTGTTTCGACATTGAAAGAACAATATCTCATCATGTAGTTAACAATGAAGGTAATTCATAACTACCTGATGAGACATTGTCTTTTTAATGTCGAAATAAAATGTACAATTTTGCAATAGTTTTTATCTCACGTGATTATTATATATATATATATATATATATATATATATATATATATATATATTATCCTATGTCTATAACAAGTGCATATTATAAACTGACCGTTCTGTGTCATGATTATTTTCTTAACTTTTTAATTTTATAATTAAACTGAAACTAAAACTTAAACTTAAAAGATAAAAGCAAAAACCTAAATGCTGTTTTAATAGGGAGAATAATTTTAGGACAGAGGGTATACAGTTTATGCATACGTATGAAGGGGGATTACTTGTTTTTAGGTAAGGGAAAAAACTAATCATAATAATAGTAAAAAGACCTATATAGAAAACTTTATATTACTCCGAGTTAACATATTTGAGTAGATATCTATTCCTATGTTTGCATGTAATCATCAATTCCCTCCTTTTGTTTAGTAAATTAGGATTATTTAAGTGTTTTACGATAATTACTTTTTGTTTTGTTTTTTCTAAACAGTTTACAGAACATATATTTCCCTCTTTCCTTATCCATTATTTCGCGATGAAAATGGTAACTGAAACATGTATGTTTATGTATATTTATTTCAAGATCATTTAAGCAATGTAAGCATGAACACTCTCAGCAAAAATTCAAAGTGCTTATACAATCACTTTCTTTCTTGAAAATCATTGTGACATGTCAGTGACACGAACTTTGGCATGCAGTATGGAAGATGAACATATGTTTATCTCAAGCTTATTTAAGCATTTTAAGTATTAATACACTCAGCAAAAATTCGAAGTGCTTATACAATCACTTTCTTTCTTGAAAATCATTGTGACATGTCAGTGACACGAACTTTTACATGCAGTATGAAAGATAAACATATGTTTATCTCAAGCTTATTTAAGCAATATAAGTATTAACACACTCAGCAAAAATTCGAAGTGCTTATACAATCACTTTCTTTCTTGAAAATCATTGTGACATGTCAGTGACAGACACGAACTTTGACATGCAGTATGAAAGATGAACATATGTTTATCTCAAGCTTATTTAAGCAATGTAAGTATTAACACACTCAGCAAACATTCGAAGTGCTTATACAATCACTTTATTTCTTTAAAATCATTGTGACATGTCAGTGACACGAACTTTGACATGCAGTATGAAAGATGAACATATGTTTATCTCAAGCTTATTTAAGCAATGTAAACATGAACAGTCACAACGGAAATTCGAAGTGCTTATTTACTCACTTTTTTTTTCTTGGCGTGTTAATGGCGAGAATTTGTCATGGTGTTTGAAAGATGAACTTATGATTATCTCAAGATCATTTGTGCAATATATACATGAACAGTCTGAGTGGAAATTCGAAAGCATTTCGCTGATTCCGTTTTTCTTGTTGGTCACCGTTCATCGATATCGCTGGTTTGTGTAAGACCCTTACTTCCAGATAAAATCTAACTCGATTCTGCTCTTGCAGGCCACTGAATGTACGTTCATTCTTCATTAAATGCTCTTGAGTTTCAGATTTGCCCCTACATAGATCTGGACCTACCACTACCAAGAGTAAATACACGCGGATAGACGGTCAAAAATTGGATACAAACCCTATTGTTTCGGAAACAAATACTTTTACATAATTTTTTATGCTTTTTATGCTTTCTATTTACTATTCCTTTCTACTCTCTCTCTCTCTCTCTCTCTCTCTCTCTCTTCTTTTCATATTTGCCTGGTTTATCAAATCAATATTGTTCCCAATCGAACCTCCTCTTTCCAAATCAATTTCCTTTCCGCCACGTGATTTATTGATTAAGCCTCCAGACTCTGTTTCTTTCAATATTTAATCAAATCCTGAGTTTCCGAATTCTTTCCTCTATTTTGTCACCTCGTTCCGGCGTCTGTTCCTTGTTCATTAATCGATATTCGATCAGAACTTACTGTTGGGTTGCCTTGAGAAACGTCCAAATTGCAAAAGGGTGTTTATCATGAGGCATGTCTATATTCCAATCAGTATTAGAATCAGATTGCTCATTTAAAATCTAAGTTCTTGGCATGGCGATAAACTGCATTCAGCAACAAGGCCTCTGGTCAGTAGATTGGATGGGGTTCGGGGAATGTCGAACCACCTGTTAATTGCTATTATTCCCAGGTTAACTCTAACCCGGGGTGGTAACAGGTGTTAGAATCCTAACTATGGGCATATAGCGAATCCTCCAAACAAAAACAAAACACTGTGAAAGTAGAAAATACATTTTTATAGCAAAAATACCAGCAATACATATTTATATGAAAAAAATACAAACAATACATATTTATAGGAAAATTATTAACAAAAGAATTTTAACGCGAAATAACAGCAATATATTTTATAATAGAGTTATCAATAATATATTATATCTGTAGTTGAAAGGATATAATTTCGTTAAATATATGTTTGGTTTTTTTTTTTTTTTTAATCATATCACCCGGAGCAAGGCGGTAACGCCACTGATGTGCAGGGGGCTACATAGGAGTGAAAAGATTGGAAAAGAGAAAACTAGAAACTGCATCCTAAACAGGAAACAAGGGATGAGCCTCTTCACCTGTTCAATAGATGTGGGTGCAGTGTGAACCGGGCGATAGTTTAGTCTATCTACTCCAATTGAAAAGAGAAAAGAATGAAAAGATTGGAAAAGAGAAAACCGGAAACCGCGTCCTAAACAAGAAACAAGGGATGAGCCTCTTCACCTGTTCAATAGATGTGGGTGGAGTGTGAACCGAGCGATAGTTTAGTCTATCTTCTCCAATTGAAGCCACAAAATACTGTCAAAAACATATCAATTTAATTTCGGCATTAAGTAACCCATAATATGTCAATAGAATTTCGGTATTAAATGTCCAATAGGATGTTGATAATTTATTAAAAATTTCGGGACCAAATGACATAAGGAGTTGACATTTCAATTAAGTTTCGGCATTAAATTTGCTGTGAGATGATGTTTCAATTAAATGTCGACGTTAAATGACCTTTACATGAGTTAACATTTATTTCTCTGTATACTGTTAGTTGACATTTCAATTAAATTTCGGAATTAAATGACTGCTAAGGAGCTGATGTTTCACTTCAATTTCGCAATTAAATGACATATGAAGAACTGATATATCAATTTAATTTCGGCATTGTATGACCTATGAGTAAATTTTACCTATAACATGTAGAAATTTCAATAAAATTCGGTATTAATAACCTATAAAGAGATTATCTTTCAGTTAATATTCGGTATTAATGACCCGTAAGAAGTTGGTGTTTCAATTAAGTTTCAGCATTAAATTACCTATAAAGAGTTGATATTTAAACTAAATTTTAGCATTAAATGACATATAAGGAGTTGATATTTCAATAAAATATTGTCGTCCACACACAGATCTGTTTCGCCGCATCACAGCTCATCAGTACGGTTAGATTCCGATTGCTTTTTTACCCAGGATTGAAACCCGACCGAAATGGCGTCAGTTGACTACTCTACCCCTAGGCTATGGGCGTTCGGTGGAAGTAGGCACACTTTTTAGCACATATCATTATACGCGCCATCGAGATTAAATTACCTATGAGGAGTTGATATTTCAATTAAATTGTGGTATTAAATAACTATGGAGATATATCAATTAGATTTTGTCATTAAATAACCTATCAGAAGTTGATATTTGATTTATTTTTTGGTATTAAATAACCTATAAGGAGTTGATATTTCACTTAAATTTCAGAATTAAAAAATCTATAAGGAGCTTATATTTCAGTAAAATTTCGGCATTAAATGAACTATAAGGAGTTGATATTTCAATTAGATTTCGAGATTAAATGACCTATAAGGAGTTGATATTTCAGTTAAATTTAGGGATTATATGACCTATAAGAACTTGATTTTTCAATTAAATTTCGGCATTAAATGACCTATATATCATTTTCAATTTCCAAATTAATTAAACGGTAAGAGGTTGATCTCTTTGAAATCACCGAAGTTAAGCAACATCGTGTCGGATTTGTGCCTAAATTGATAACCGATTGGTATTATCAGGTGCTGTATGCTTGGATGTGCGGATGGTAAAATGGATTATAGCTCACAATTGGAAATCGGAAAGCCGAGTTCCAGACCCAGTTGGGTTCATTACATTCACTTATGTGAAAAATGCGCTTGGGAGAAGTATGGATCCATTTTTTATTCCTCCTGCTATGGGTTAATTAGTAGGACTTTTATCCGTAATTCATTATCTCAAAAAAATTTTGTTAATCTGAAAATATATTCTGGATTTAAATAACCGATAAAATGTTAATAACCTGTAAAAATTGCAAACCAATCAATGAATCTCGCCAATAAACCAGATATAATAATAAACACGACTATTTTTCCAATTGTATTTAGTGCACTCAGAATGGATAAAAAGGATACATATATCAATATACATATATCAATATACATAATACAATATACATATACATATATAATATATATAATATATAATACATATATCAATATACATAATAAACACGACTATTTTTCCAATTGTATTTAGTGCACTCAGAATGGATAAAAAGGATACATATATCAATATACATATATCAATATACATAATACAATATACATATACATATATAATATATATAATATATAATATATAATACATATATCAATATACATAATAAACACGACTATTTTTCCAATTGTATTTAGTGCACTCAGAATGGATAAAAAGGATACATATATCAATATACATATATCAATATACATAATACAATATACATATACATATATAATATATATAATATATAATATATAATACATATATCAATATACATAATAAACACGACTATTTTTCCAATTGTATTTAGTGCACTCAGAATGGATAAAAAGGATACATATATCAATATACATAATACAATATACATATACATATATAATATATATAATATATAATATATAATACATATATCAATATACATAATAAACACGACTATTTTTCCAATTGTATTTAGTGCACTCAGAATGGATAAAAAGGATACATATATCAATATACATATATCAATATACATAATACAATATACATATACATATATAATATATATAATATATAATACATATATCAATATACATAATACAATATACATATACATATATAATATATATAATATATAATATATAATACATATATCAATATACATAATAAACACGACTATTTTTCCAATTGTATTTAGTGCACTCAGAATGGATAAAAAGGAATAATGATGCATACATTAAAAAACGCCAGAAAAAAGAAAAAATAATAATTATCTGAAAGACAAAAATATTCTCATGAACACTGCTCACGAATTCAGAAAAATACTCTTAGAGTAAAATGCTGAACAACGACTTTAAAAAAATACCTTCCTTCATCTCAGGTTAAAAAAAAACTTGGTAAACGATTATATCAGCAAATCAGGAATAATGGAAATTGCATTAATTGTAATATTCTAAAACGTATTAAATATTTCACAGATCATTTCAAACAGTTTTTTAATAATAAAAATAACAGTATAAAAACCTTTAAACAGCTAATAAATTATATCAAGGTCTCGTAAATAATTAATTAAATGGTAATGAATTTAATTTAAATTAAAAATTCTTATTAAAAATCTCTCAGATATTTTCTTAAACATTAAAGAATTATCTTAAATACTCAAGCAAAAATTAATTAAATTAACAAATTAATTCATAAAATTATCCCAAATGTCATTAAATATTAACGGATTGTTTCAAAATTCTGATGAAAATTAAATATGAAGACATGCTCTACAAAACACTGAGAAAAACCCAAATGTTTAAAACTAGTCACTGTTCAATTAAATAAAAACAAAAAATTCTTGCGAAAATAAAAAATGAGGTTAGAAAACTTTAGAAAAATCAGTAACGGCGTTTTAACAGAATCGTTGAATAGAAAATCATGTAAAAACCTCACATAAAAAAAAAAACTTTTAATGTAAAGGTCGTTTGATTCTTACTCGGTTGAATCTGAAAATGACACCATACGCGAGGTGTATTGGACAATGGAGCAAACAGATGAAACTAGGATCAGCGAAGCAGATACAACTATTTGCCAAGGCTGTTTATGAAGCAGTCGCTTTGAAAGCAATCAATTTTGGATAGAACTACATCCTAGGAAAATGTAATCCTGTAGATTACACTAAGAAACTTGGAATTAAATGAGAGCCGATTTCTCATTACTTACAAAGAAATTAACCGCATTTGAGAAAACCTTTGGGAAAAGACTTGATCGGTTGCTTGTTTTGGAAGAAAAGATATGCTTTCTTTAGAAGTATGTGTACTTTTACATATATTGATTGGTCCCTGACAGGGTTAAATGATGAGGTTGAGGTCATTTTAGATTACGAGCTTGACAGGTAATTAGCTATATAAGAGTTAGGTTTCTCCACCAACTACCGTATCATGTTTGAAAAGATATTCCTGTTGACAAGATAGATGGCGGGAAGAAGCGATACTGTGCCATATTCCAACACTTCCCAAATGGAAAGGTATATAAACAACCTTTGCTGAAATTAAAACTCGCGTTCTCAGTTTTATTTACTATACAGAAACGTGTTATGCTAGTAAATCTGTTTTGTTATGCTAATAAGGATGCCTTTCAGAAACTGAGCACACAGATCGGAAAATGCTCTTCGTAAAAAAGAAGATAATGTTAGACTGCTATACAAATATATAAACTTATACATTTCAGTGAATGTTGGGCACTTTTGTCATTACTGCAACCTTCACTTTCCAGCCTTGGCAAAAGAAATTCTGTGAATACTGTTCCTTGTTACTTTCTTTGAGCTATTCACATGAAATGGTTTTGGCATCTGATACCGGAATTAAACAATTAATGCAAAGCTATACAATTTTAGTTCTAATACCTTTCTACTGAATCAGTTCAGGCTACATCCATAATGTCTTCATCGCTGACCCCAAAAATTGATACAAATAATATCATTAACAGGTTCAACCAAGTTCAACCAGTTACTGAATTGACATGAAGATCGCAGTAGACGTACATATTTTAATTATAGTGAGAAAAAAAACGGACATGATTAAAAGAGAGCAATAAGGGAAAACACCTACGGTACTTTAATGCGAAAAAGAAAGACGAAAAAAAACTAACCAGTTATCGCTCCTCATTCATCAGAACTTGATCTAGAAAATTAAAATTATTGTACGAATTATATACATAAACAATGATGATCGTTTTTCCAAATCCCTCAGACTTCACACACTCAAAGCCATTTTTAGACATCGATCTTACAAACCGGTTGTATATATATATATATATCTTACATGCTTATCGATTTTATTTAAAGTAAAGCGTCTTAAGATTTCGTCAACAGGAAAGCAGGTAAATTAACTTGTAAAGAGGTATATATATATATATATATATATATATATATATATATATATATATATATATACAAACTGTCCTACGTCGAGGACACAACTCGGAGTTTCATGCGTTATGCAGTCATTACCTGAATAATAATACTATACATGTATGTACCCGCATATATATATTTATTAATTCACGTAATTATATACATGAATGTAAATAAGAATACATGTGCGCATTCACGCAGGTACACACCGATATATATATATATATATATATATATATATATATATATATATATATCTTTTTACACTTATCTTTATAACTTTTCTTTTTTCTATATTTAATTATAATTATTATTTTCTATTAATTTTAATTATTTTAACTAAATTTTTAAAATAATATAAATTTCTAAAATAATATTAATAGGAGTTATTTTTTCAATTTGCATTAAAATAATTATGATGTACAATTTATTTTTTTTACCGTAAATATATCCCATTATATTTGAAACTAAATTTCAATGTTAAATTTTCCACGACATGTTTTTCTAAGAAAGCAGACAATTCGCTATAGACGCTATGTCGATACTTGAAGTTAACATTTATTTCTCTGTATACTGTTAGTTTTCTTTTATTTCTTTTTCTTTTCTTTTTTCTCTTCTTTCCATTGATCAGTCGTCTACTTTTTCTTTTTTCTATCTTTGGGGTTCTTTTTAAATGAGCGAGGAACTTTTTTGTTTTGTAAATTACCGTTACAAATGTCTATTCTAAACATGCGAGCGTCTGTGTAAAAACATTTGGGGGATATTTTGAAGATCAACTGTTGTACTATGTGGGTCTGACGGGCCGCAATTGTCATCATTGTGCAGTGAAATATGTATTACCCATTGAAATTGTAAATTGTAGTATATCAAATTTTTTTAAAAAAGATATATATATATATATATATATATATATATATATACGCTCTCACACCCTGAGTGAGGACTCTGAAAGAATGGTAGACTTTGTAAAACAGTAGCTACTCTGGCATCTACGCATCGTTCATTCAGCAATGAATTAGAACACTTTCAGCTATTGCGTGTGTATAATGATCATATACACGCTAAAAAGTCTGCTTCATTCCACCGAGCGCCCGTAGCTCAGCGGTAAAATCGCTAACTGACGCCAATTCGGTCGGATTTCAATCCTAGGTAAAAGGCAATCGGCTGTCTAACCGTACTGATGAGCTGTGATACAGCGAAACCGGTCTGTCTGCAGATGACTATATATATATATATAGAGAGAGAGAGAGACAGAGAGACAGAGTGAGAAAGAGAGAGAGATAGTCATCCGCAGACAGATCTGCTTCGCTGTATCACAGCTTATCTGTACGGTTAGACTCCGATTGCTTTTAACCAAGGATTGAAACCCGACCGAATTGGCGTCAATCGGCGATTCTACCTCTGGGCTATGGGCGTTCGGTAGAAGAAGGCAAACTATGTAGCGTATACATTATCATTATACACGCCCAATAGCCAGAGTGATCTAATTCATTACGGAATGTGCGATGCGTAGATGCCAGAGTAGCTACTGTTTTTCAAATTCTACCATTCTTCCGGAGTACTCAAACAGGGTGTGAGAGACACAATAGTCATATATATATTCTTTATTTGTAAGCTAGTCATTACGCGACCCAGGTTTCTTACCATGTGGTGTCGTCAGGCGATTTGCAATAACTGATTTTAACTTTTTTTTTTTAAGAACGCTCATGTAATGGGGATTTTTTTTTTTTTTAAACGTGCAATTTTTAAAATAAGAATAAGTTATAACGTTTTCATCCATGGTTGTATGAACTTAGTAGGTATCTTATGATATGGTTACACCCAGTCATAATTTCTGTTCTTTCATTTAGTAATTCATTTATTGTTTGGGAACTATTGCAAATCGCCTGAAGACACCACATGTTAGAAACCTAGGTCGCGTAATAATTCGTTTACAAATGAAGAATATTCAGATGTTTATTGTATTCAACACTTTTTAATACACCTGTGTACTGATCTAATTTTATTATGACCAAAAATTAAGTAATTAAATAATACATGTGTGTGTGTGTGTGTGTGTGTGTGTGTGTGTGTGTGTGTGTGTGTGTACATATATATTCATGTAGTAAATGTGATAAAATTTATATTGATGAAATACAACGAAAGCTTAAAAAACGTATCTATGAATACAAGTGAGCTATAAAAACTAATGATGCATTAAATTCTTTATTTTCTTATATACAATATACTAACCAAAATTATTAAATTGATTCATAAAAAATATTTGAGAATAATTTCTAAATCAGCTATGATATCACAATTTAATTTAGTTTTTATATAATATATATAATACTTGAAGAAAGTAATATTAAAATTGATAGTAGTTAAATATCTTAACAAATAAAAATCTTATAAATATTAAATAAATTCTATATTATCCTTCACACCTAAACAATGCAAACATAAACTATAATTTGAATAAATTAGATTCACTATATTGTTTGTTGTACGTTCTTTGTCCCGTAATGGATATCAACTCGGAATAAAAAAACATGGAACCGAGTTCGAATTCCAATCAAATTCATTTCATTTACTTACGCAGAAATACCTTTGGGAAAGATAATAATTCATGTTTTCTCATTCCAGCTATAGGTCGAAAAGCAGAAATGCTTAAGTACTTTAGCCTTGGTTGGTAAAAAAACAAAAAAAGTAATGCTACCCTAGTGCGGAAAGCATTTCTGCCTCGAATAAGACATGATCATCCAAGCACGTATCCCGTACGGCAATTCACAGACAGACTGATATTCTTTTGATATACGCAATACATTCTTCTCATCGTCACCTTTCATTTTCTTCTATCAAACCACCATAGTTATATTTTATTTTAACATTTTCTGTATAAATCTCATTGATTTGGTTACAAATATATACGTTTAAATATTATGAACGTATTTTTTTTTTTGTTTTCTTTTGCTTTTGTTTTTGCTTTGTTTGTTTTCCTAAATAGCAAAGATAACGATTTTCCCTTAGAGTTTTGTGATTTGTTCTGTGGGTGCTTTTACAGAGCGACATAATGACTACCAAATAATTTTCTTTTATCATTCTACCTATTTTTACCAATTCTAGCTTACTTTCCTGTGAGTCACTTTATCATAGATAGATAGATAGATAGATAGATAGATAGATAGATAGATAGATAGATAGATAGATAGATAGATACGAAAAGACTGAGGTAGATATGAACAGGCTGAGGTAGATATGAACAGGCTGAGATGAGATAGATAGATAGATAGATAGATAGATAGATAGATAGATAGATAGATAGATAGAAAAAACGAGGTAAATATGAACAGGCTGAGATAGATAGATAGATAGATAGATAGATAGATAGATAGATAGATAGAAAAAAAACGAGGTAAATATGAACAGGCTGAGATAGATAGATAGATAGATAGATAGATAGATAGATAGATAGATAGATAGATAGATAAAAGACTGAGGTAGATATAACAGGACTGAGGTAGATATGAACAGGCTGAGGTAGATAGATAGATAGATAGATAGATAGATAGATAGATAGATAGATAGATAGATAGATAGATAGAAAAAAACGAGGTAAATATGAACAGGCTGAGATAGATAGATAGATAGATAGATAGATAGATAGATAGATAGATAGATAGATAGATAGATAGATAGAAAAAAACGAGGTAAATATGAACAGGCTGAGATAGATAGATAGATAGATATAAAAAGACTGAGGTAGAGATGAACAGGCGAGATAGATAGATAGATAGATAGATAGATAGATAGATAGATAGATAGATAGATAGATTCATGCAATGAATGTTACAAGATTAAGCATATGTGCATAGATGCTGGGATCAAATATATACTTAACTTTGTATCCCTAGATCGGGAACTGTAGCTTACCCATATTGATATGTCCATCGATTTTATTTAAAGTAAAGCGTCTTAAGATTTCGTCAACAGGAAAACAGGTAAATTAACTTGCAAATATACATATATATATATATATATATATATATATATATATATATATACCTTCAAATACACACAGACACACACACATATACACGCAGTTGTACTGATACGACTGATTAGAAATGCATGAACAAACCGAATGATTGCGTGAAGGCTTCTCAAGTGATTCATGTGAATGCAGAAATCAAATCTCAGCTCAGAAGGATGGTATTGCGCATTCCTCCTCACTTTGTCTTCTTTGCATTCTCTTTCACTCTCCCTCACTTTCCCCAAAATCAGTTTAATCTCTGACTCAACGCTTACAGATTGTTTCAGTGCACATCCGGGTCTTTATTATATTAAGTCGTCCAGAAAGTACTGACGTTTCTATGAGAATACAATGTTTAATCTTGAAAAGCAAGTAATAAAAAATATGCTAGGCCAGAGTAAATTCCTTGTGATTGAAAATACTTCTAACAATGAGTAAAAATATCATTTATGCCTGCGCTGTAAAAAATAATATTTCTTCAGTTAAGAAATCATCAAAAAATGGTTACTATGTCAGTATCAAAGGATGGCTTCCTTCTTAGAAGTTCATTATCTTTGAAACTCACATCTAAAAACTCTAAAACTATACGAAGAAAACCGATCCTTGGTCAAATTCAGTTAAGTGTCATACGTGATACACGCTTGGGCGGTCATGTCTAAAAAATGACATAACTGACTAGGCAGAATATTTTCCTGCCGTAGGTTGCCATTACTTTCCGCGGTAACTGTTTTGCCAACCAAGGCTATAGAACCCAATCTGTCCCGCTATTTAACCCATAGCTGGAGGGAAGAGACGGATTAATGCCTTTCGCAAGAGTATTTACGCGTAAGTGAATGTAACAAATTCAACTTGAATTTGAACTCGGCTCTCCAATTTCTCGTTCAGAGACGATATTCACCGCACCACTACGCATATTTGAATATAGCAGTTTGAACAAGGCCAGCACATTTATACACTCGGTCACGCTGACTTTTGACTTCGGGCTATTACAAAAATCGACGCTTTTCAAAATGATACGTCTAACCAATTTCACTCACAAGGCTTGGGTCAAACCATAGTATGCCTTCCAACATTGTCACACGTTTGGATCGTTTATCCAGCCCAAAACAATCACGAAATAACCTTCTTGACAAATTGTGAGATTCAAACCTGAGTCTCATAGTCGGAAAGTAAACTCTGACTGGCGACTTTCGTTTTCCGAGCACACCCATCTATTAGGGTGACTACCCCAGACACCGGCTCATACACATTTTTGCTTGTTTAACACTCAGAGAGCACAGCTATGGTGTATAATTAAGTATGCTTAGCGGATCTTAGTTACAATCTCTGAAAAAGAGTGCATAAGATATTCTGATCAACAGTTTTTACATCATCAGTATGTTCAAACCCTCGGTCATGATTAACTTGCGTGTTTGTGTTTAAACAACCATCGACGGATTTCGAACAGTTCCGTCTGTCTAATTTCACCCGCTGGGATTGACTCTCCAGACTGATAACATCAATAAGTCACCATGGTTAGATTCTTATTGTCGGAAAATGAACTACATAAATACATATGGAATTGATACAACGATAAACAGCATGAGAAGTAGAATTTATAGTCAGAGTTCAGATTTACCCTTAAGTTATTTTTGTTAATGTTGCATTATTGTTCCTGGAAAAAGCATGAATCTACCTCTCCAATATTTTCGGCTATGGATTATTTTTTGTCCCTGGTTGGTTGCTCGGAAAATAATGTCCGATTTTAGAATAAAATTTTTTCTGCCATTTTTTAAAAATAATTTTATCCCAAGCAAGGCGAGATTGGCACTAGTGAACAGAGAGAAAACACTAGAAATAGGGAGTATTGAAGAAAGAATAAAAGATGAACAAGATTCAAGAAGATAGAAGATGCCAATTAACATTGTATTTATATTTTGGAGATAATAGCTATCAGGGAAGCCAGTAAACTAAAGGGATTTCCACGGGCGAGAAAAGACACTATTAAAGTAGAAGAGAATGTAATATTTAACAATTACAACGGTAAAAGGGTGGGACCCAGATGTCAATCTAGTTGCACGCTTAAATTCACGTGGTCGGGGTACCAGAGAAAGAAACTCGTAAGAGCAGTTGCCATGAAATTATTTATAGAAAAGACTGAGGTAAGCCACGTCATGGCCGTGAAAAATTGACTGAAGCCGAGATGCCAAGGCAGGACCGATTAAATAACAGATTTTTCTTTGGATTTTATTGAGAACTTCGAGATGTATAACTGAAACACCCGACCAGATATGGCAACAGTCTTCAGTATCAGTATATTCAGTATTCATATCATTATAATAGTTGTACAAAAATATATTACTCGTTAATAATGATTAAAGTGCCCTCTTTGTTAATTTTACATCAATTTCTTTCAGAATTTAACTGATGATATTATATAGCTCTCATCTTGAACATGAAAAAAAAGTAAAAGCGTTTACTTTTTGAATGAGTTCAAGCTTGAGCATAATGCTTCTAAAAGTATTGCCAACACTAACAGGGTGAATTATCCACTTGTGATTGGATAATAGGGGCGCTGGTTTCGGAAGTTCTTCTTGGGGAATATGAGTTTTGGAGATCAAGGTGGTATAGGATGTCCATCGGCAATTGACAATCAACATCTAAAAACACCAGTCGGAAAAAAACCACTTCAAAGTGTCAGAGAAATCTGTCACATAAATGGGTGTCAGCATTTTACCAATATCGGACCATCTCAAGAAAAATTGGCAAGGTGAAAATGTCCATAAACCGGTTCCTCGTAAAATCAGTGAAAGTCAAAGAGTTCAACGTTTTAGAACATGTTTGATGCTGATGATTCGAATGATCCATTTCTTGATCGGATAGTAGATTGTTATGAGAAATCGATTTTTTATGACAATCATAAAAGATCATCTCAATGGCTTGATAATGACGAAGGACTCAAAAACTTTGCGCCAACAGAAGATTATGCCAACCCGTCTGGTGGTCCGCCTTTGACGTTATTCATGACAGTTTTCTTGAATCTAATCATAGCAACACTGCCGAAGTTTACTGCCAGCAATTGGATGAGACGCACATTCACTTAAACAAAATGCAGCCGACACTGGTTTATCGACGAGATCCAATTCTGCTTCATGACAATGCTCGGTCATATGCTACCAGGATGATACTGCATAAGCTGGGGATACGGGATTTTGCCACATCCACCATATTCTTCAGATCTCTCTCCCACAGCATTCCAAATTTACGTAATGAGGATGGAGGGCTTAGAGAATCTGATACTCACAGGGCGGATAGAGGACAGGGAAAAACAGCGCGTGGCATATTTAATGAGCTTAACCAAATGAATGGCGGAGCAGGGTTTTGGGAAAATAACAAAACAAAATATATTAAAAGCTACAAGAGGTAGGAAGATGTAGAGAGTCATGATCGTCTACGTCTTGAATGGACACCATACATGAAAGAAAAAATAAGAATTGCACCAACAGAAGATTATAGTCTAGTGTTCCGCTATTGACGTTACCATTACAGCTTTCTGGAATCTAACCAGAGCATCACTGCTGAAGTTTACTGCACGGAACTGTTTGAGTCTGAGTTTTGTTGAACGGCATATCAACACCTCTGTGGGTTATTTAATGCCAAAAAGGTGATGTTATAAGGTATTTTTTTAAATGTTCGATGATAGTGAAAAGGTTGATTTAGTCAGATTTTAATGAAAAGTTTTTATTTTCATTCTTTTTTATTTTAGAAAACTGAAAATGTCTTTTAGTTTTGGATTCAAAAATGTTTTGCTGAGAATATTTTTTTCCTTTCAAAAATGTATATTTTTCTATAAAAGTTTATTTTTATGTATATGTTTATATAAAAGTGTATTTTTATACTTTCATAGTGTTTTGACCCCAGTTTGGGGGTTAACTATTAGCCCATAGTTGGTACCCTAACAGCTGCTACCACTCCGGGTCAGGGTGGACATGGGAACAACAGCAATTAAGAGGTGGTTCCATACTCCTCACAAACTCCCAATCAGAGGCTTTGCTGCCCGGAACTGGATGAAATGTACATTCAGTTAAGCAAAATGCGACCGGCACTGATTAATTAATCAACGAGGTCTAATTCTGCTTCATGAAGATGTTAGGTCACCTGTTTCCAGGGTGACTTTGCAAAGATCACCGATTTTGGATGCGCGGCTTTGACATATTCACCATATTCTCCTGACCTCTAACCTACAGCATCACAAATTTTATCATAAAATCACTAACAATACAATGCATTGTTATAAAATTATTTTCGATACGACACAAACACTTTGCAAAATCAAAATTGCTCCAAAAAATGATTGTGACTGTCTGGTGATCTGTCATTGGCATTATTCATGACAGCTTTCTGAAATCTAACTAGAGTATCACTGCCAAAGTTTACTGCCTAAAATGTGAGCTACGTTGATTAATCGACGAAGTCCAATTCTGTTTCAGGACAATGCTCGGCCACATGTTGCCAGGATGACACTGCAAAGATCACCGATTTGGAATGCGAGGATTTACCACATCCACCATATTCATCTGATCTTTCAACCACTTTTTCATGCATCTTGAGAAAATTTTCAACCAAAAGACATGCCTTTGTAAAGTAGTTGCAGAAACTGCATTCAATGATTTCTTGACGTGCAAATTTTAATGTTTTATCATAATAACATCAATGATGTAGCAGAGCACCTTGACGATTTATTGCGTCATGTTATTATTTATTATACATCACAAAACTGCATTAGCGAATTACACTGTGAGAGCCACAAAATATCGACAAGCGACTTCATTATTTATGTGCGAATCCATATTTGCATGTAGACGTCATTGCAAATGTCACGAAAGGATTTCTAAATTTAATATTGGCATCAGCTAATCATTATTTGTTTTTGCTAAATCGAAATTTGCAAAATAGCGATTTTCAATTTCTTGATAAATCGGAAAAACAAAAATGAATTAAATAATTCGCAAACAAAATATTAATTTTTTCACGCTTCAGTAAATTTTAAATCTAATATGGAGTGACAGATGGATTTTATATATATATATATATATATATATATATATATATATATAGAGAGAGAGAGAGAGGAGAGAGAAAAGTAATCTGTACACGAGAGTAGGTTTATTGGTGGGATAGCTTTATTGGTGTGTACTTGGTGTATATTTAAGTATTCTTTTTCACAATCATTCACGTGAAAAAAAAAAATAGTGAAATCAGTCACAGATTTCCGGGCATTGCAAATGGCAATTGGCGTCATCAAATGGAAACTGATTTTTTCAGCTTGACTCGGAATTCGTTGGTCAATTCTTTGTTGATCGCTCTTTCACTCACTTTATTTATTTTCCTCATTCTTTCTTTCTTTCTTTCTTTCTTTCTTTCTTTCTTTCTTTCTTTCTTGCTTATTTCTCAAGTTCTTTCTCTCTTTCTCTTTCTCTTTCTATTTCTTTCTTTCTTTCTTTCTTTCTTTCTACAGAGGCGAATTATCAGCCAACACACGATATTTTTTCCTTGAATATTAGTTTTATATACGTACCTATGAACATTAATAGGTATGTACCAATCCTCATAAATACGTTGGACGCTATTATGAAAAAGGTTACTTTGTCGCCTGGCAATTAACGTCGCTCAGACGCAATTCTGACATTGTCTTCGAGCGGAGAGTAACCCAGACAAGGCTCCGCCGTAGGATAGAGTCCCGTCTGGGAAAAATTCGACATTTAATTGTTGCCCGAGCTATATGGCTTGGATTACCAACGTTAAAAAGGCCTTGTGTCACATTGTGTCTCAAGTGAGGAGGCAGCTAAATATCTATATCGCTGTCTTACATTTCACCACTAACAGTAGTTAACAACTTCACGCAACTGCCAAGTATTGTCTTTTGTTGATGCTATAAAAATTACTATTACATTTTCTAAACTCCGTGTTAATTATTTCTCATTCAGAAAACATTTTTTAGGTTACAACAAATAATCTAACAATAACTTATCCATTAAAATGTTATGTAATGGTTAGCGACTCGAAAAATAAAACAATCGAGTTAGAATATCGACCATAGTCCCTGCATTCACTTTCACACGAATGCTCTTGGGATAGCTATGAATCTATTTTCTCGCACCGGTAGAGTTTCAATAGCCGGGCTAACTGGAAAACACGCAAATGCTACTATGGCTATGCTAGGCGTTACAGACGCGTGATGTGAAATTATTCGTTATAGATAACGCCAGAAATGATGATGCAAGGTCCGTCCAATAGTTATTCTTTTCCCAGGGGGTACAACATTTTATTAGATCAATTAAAGCAAGCATATTAAAAGACGATTAAAAGGAATCAATTCATTGCAAGAGTGGTAACATAAATAAAATTACCTTAAATCGGTAATACCGAAATTAACGATAAAAAACAGCTAGTTAATCGGTCCTTTCCCATCAGAACAAAAGTCAAGGGCAAAAAATGTGCATAGCGACTAAAAATATACAACACCATATATATATATATATATATATATATATATACCTAAGGTTGAAGAGAGAGACAATAGCGAGACAGCGTCGGTTCAGTTCATTAGAAAGACAAGAGTGAGGCAGCCTCAGCTCTGTTCATTCTCTTCACTATCAGTTATTAAACTTTACTACCAGTTAAGAAAGCTCTTGTCGCGTGTTCGCTCTTTAACAGTGCTTTACTATTATTCATTTTTTTATTATGTCGTCGAGTAGTAAAGTATATATATATATATATATATATATATATATATATATATATATATATATATATATATATCCATCCTCTGTATTATAATAAAGACCATTGTGTATTCATTGCACACATATATATATATTGTAGCAAAGTTATAGAACTCGTAGGTTTTTTTACCTGCTGTTCATGCATTTACTTTTATAAAGCGTGCTCGATACAACGTAGAGCGTTATATTGTAATGGTTGTTACAATGGTTTATAAATTCATAGTATCACTACACAAAAATCTTCGCGTTTCGAAGCTGCTATGTGCGCTTCTCTCTATGTGCTAAATATATATATATATATATATATATATATATATATATATATATATATAAAGTGACGGTTGCCAACTCTTGTTTGAGCACGTCCATTACGTCATATATTTTTGAAGAATGTCTACTGACGAGCCTATCGAATGTGGCTCTACAGCCCAGGAGGCGACCTACATATTCTGGTACAAACATTCATGATGTCTAACGGAGCTACATTATCATGCAATTTGAGATGCTATGTAAGACCACTTCTGGGCATGTATATCTTACCACAAAAATCATATATCAACTGGTGGACGTATACGATTCCATAGTCAATTACCACCTTGTATAGGTGCAATATCAAGTGTTTCTTTAGACCAGCCATCGACAAACACTCTAACACAATCTGTACACGTCAGATCGAGCTGCCTGTGAATGCCTTCAGGAAGCCCAACGAGGACGCCCTTGCGTACATCTCTTTTAAGCTTTACGTGCCTCCGTCTCTCATCTTCAAAGTGACGCTTTCCACAACTGACTGCTTTCTTTCAATTATTGCCATTAAATACACATTCTTCTGAGTGCTCACGAGGAATATTGCCCTTCTTCCGCGCACCCTTGATGCAATGTTTAAACTGCATCTAAACATGTTTCTTCCCTGTTTGAAGCTAACCATAAAGCTGTTACGCGGCTGTCATCCATTCTGAAAAGGTAGCCTGCTCATCGAAGATGATATTTTAGTATTAGAGACACAACACTATCACAGTCGCTACTTTCTAGTATCTTTATATCATTAACAAACATTTGCCAGGTAATACCGAAGATAGTACGTAAGCTGTATTGGTGGAAACTCTCAAGCTTTTTCATTTGTCTACGGTAGCCCAGCCAAGTCTCGTAAAGGAGGGCTGTAAACACACAATCTGGATAAACCTTCAGTTTCGTACTCTTCGAAATCCCATGCTGAGACCACATACGTTAATTAAGTTTTTCAAATGTGTCACTAGCTTTCTGTATACGGTTTGATATTTCCACATCAAGATCACAGGACATGCTTAACGTTCTCCCAAGATACACAAACGCACCAACAACCATCAACCTTTCACCATAGACAAAGATTTTTTGGTTCACGGTATGGCTTCCCTGGAGATGGCTGGTATATGACTTTTTCAAAATGATACTCTAACCCAGTGCAGTGTATGCATTAGAAAAAGCATCCATGAGATGATGCATGTCTCCATCCGATTGAGCTACAATATCGCAGTCATCTGTGTATAACAAATTTCTGATCAGCAACAAATGAACCTCCGACTTTGCATTAAATCTAATATTAAACAGCTTTCATTTTTAACGATAACGAATGTAAAATCCATTGTTCCAGTTCCTAAAGGCCTACCCCAAAACGATAGAGAAATATAGGGCAAACAGAGTTGGGGCTGGAATGTACCCTGCTTAACTTCATTCTCAACCGTCACTGGTTAAGAGAGCTTTCCAGGCCTTCATATGATCATAAAATAAACCCAGAATGGAAACAATTTTCCATGACAGCCCAGCCTCCCTAAAATATTCCACAAAGCCTTCATGTTTACAGTGTCAAATGCCTTTGTCAAGTCAACAAATACATGACAGACATCCTTATTTTGCTCGACACACTTTTCCTGCAATTGTCTGGCCATGAAGATATCTACAGTGCTGCATCCAGCCCTAAAGCCTGACTGAGACTCCGGAAGAGCTTTATCAGCAATGTAGAGCAACAAGCAATCTAGCAGAATTCTAAAAAGAACTTTGCCGAAAACAGACAACAAGAATATGCCATGATAATTTCCAGTCACCACCTGTCACACTTGCTTTTGTACAGAACAACCATGACAGCATCCCTCCAATCATCTGATATATTGTTGTTGTTCCGGGCACCTAGCAACAACGAATGAAGCCGATGGAGAAGATTTCCTCCGCCGTATTTAAAAATCTCGACATACAACCAATCCATTCCCGGCGACTTTCCACCATTAAAACCTTGGCAACACTTTTAACCTCCTCAAATGTTAGAAGCTTCGAGAGAATTTCTTTAACAGGCTCTTCAGTTATAGATCTGATAAACTCTTCATCAACCTCTGATTGCTTATTAAGAAGCTTGTCAAAATGTTAGCGTCATCTCAACAGAATATCATCAAGATTCTGAAGAAGTTTTTTTGCCATCCTTAGTCCTTAGAGGAGCAACTGGCGAAGTAGGATATCCGTAAACATCACGAATGGGGGTTGTAAATGGCTTTACTGTCCTTTGTATCCAACGCAAGTTCGATTTCATTGGCTTTGTCACTAAACTATGAGTTCTTCATCTCTCGCAATTTGTGCCTCATACCACCTTTTACTGTTTTTTAACTTTGCTTCACTTATCTCTGCTGATCACCAGATAAATCTCTATGAATCAATGCAGAATTGAGTTTAATTTTCTCTTTCAGGAGCCTTCCTATGTGCTTGTCATTATAATCAAACCAATCCTGATGCTTCCTATTAGTAAGTCCAACAACATCACCATATGCCTTATAAACTGCCTCCTCCAGCTATTTTAATTCACTAAAGCATCAATATTATCGATTAGATTTTCTCTGACCTCAGAACCTTGCGAACGCGCAACATTCAGCCTCTTTAAAATGATACTCTTCCTCGCCTTTTCCTTTTACGAACAATACAAGACTCTTGCTCTTATCAGACGACGGTCGGTCCAATATTCAGCCCACATACATCACACGCACATACATAAATCCTGTACATCGCGGTGCCTCACAAGGACATATTCAATCATTTGGCCTTGCTTTGGTCCAGGATGCATCCATGTTGTATTTGTTCTTTTGTGCTGCCAATAAACCGGTCGATATTTGCGACAACAGCAGACCATTGCTTTTGCGCTTTCCAATCCCATGTTTACCAAGAATCTTCCATGTTTCACAGACACAACCCACCCATGCATTAAAGTCTCTAGGAATTAAAATTGTGTCTACTACAGGCACTTTCATAAGAAGAGACTTTAGTTCGTCATACAAAAAACTTGCTTTGATTCATCTGTGCAAGTCGCTTGATAAAAGTCAGATGACACCTGTTGCCCATGTCGGTCGTGACTGGACGAGAAGTTAATTCCTTTAGACTAAACCCCCTTCACTCCGTTGGGTTTTTATATATTGATTTTTCAAAGCTATGTTCTTGGGAATAATAGTGGAGAGGTATCCCATTGCCTTCTCCACGGCGATTTATCGAGACACCGACTCTAGTGAGCTGACCGTTGTTCTGTATTTTTTTAGGTCTGAATTATTCGTTCTACCAGGCTGGCAACATCCCACCTCACTCACAAGACCATGGAGCGTGGTAGCTGGTTTGGTTGCCGACAGTGAGTTTGTTGCAACATCACATAAACACAATAAAAAAAATTGTACACGTATCTGTGTCGTTCTGGAGAGTGATTAGGTTAAATTTTTTTCTAGCTGAAGTATATGATAGATTTATGAGACTGTATTAGTAGGGTGGTTGGGAACGAAAGAATGCGATTATTAAGTTACGGCTTATGTCCAAATAGCCAATTTTACGAATCTATTAAATCTCTCTGAAAAGAAATCTCCATATCCTAAACACAAAGATTTAATAAAACAGGCTTACCAGAAATGCAGAAATCCAACTTCAAATTTGAATATTCATCTACTTTATGAGTAAAGTGTAATTTAGAATTCTCAAAATAAAATTAGGCAAAGTTCAAATCTTACCTTTCTTCTTCAGTTAGTTTTCTACATCGGCCTAAAACTAGATTAGCAAAGAGAGAGTTTATAGCTAATATATATATTAACGACAGAGAGAAACTGAGAGATGCTCAGAGAATGACGCAGAAAGAAGGAAGGCTGTCTACAAATAAATGCATAGGAACAAGCTGATATTTAAGCAGCCCTTTAAATATATATTTCATGCCATAACAACAGTTCAATTAAAAAGACTTACCAGAAACGCAGTGAATCCAGCTTTAAATTTGAATATTTATGTACTAAGCAAAGTGAAATGTTTAAAGAAATTATATTATACGAAAAAAAAAAATAAAGGGTAGAAAATTTAACCTTTCTTTTTAAGTTAGATTTCTTCAGGGTTATAAGCTACATCAAAGCATGAGTTTTTAAGCATATATTAGTCATCCACATACAATATACATATATATAATTATTGTTAATCAGTCTTTTGGTCATAATATTTTAGATCGGTACACAGTTGTATCAAAAATATAAATATATATTGTAGAGCTTTTGAATATTTTTCATTTAGAAACAAGTTATTTCCGCAACCTAGGTTTCAACCTTTCGGTATCTTCATTCCATTTATAATAACTGATTTTACAACGTTTTTCAAACGTACAACAGGGATTTTTTACAAAAAATGCATCGTAGGATACAAACCTGGATGAAAATGTTAATGATCCTTAAGTAACACCTATCTAATTTTGAAATTTTTGTTGGTTTAAAAATTTCAGTCGCTCGTTAGTAAAAGTCTTTGTAGTACGTTTGAAAATGTTGGAAAATCAGTTATTATAAATCGCCTGTAGATACCGAAAATTGCGGAAATAACGTGTTTTCAAATGAAGTATATATATATATATATATATATATATATATATATATATAAGAAATTGTAGGATATATATATATATATATATATATATATATCCTCCTACAATTTCTTATATATATCTATATATATCTATATATATATATATATATAAAAGAAATTGTAGGAGGATATATATATATATATATATATATATATATATATCCTCCTGCAATTTCTTTTATATATATATATATATATATATATATATATATATATATATATATATAGCGCCACTCATTCTGATATTCCGTGGTGGAACTCTGCTGGGCTTCATTTACCCATAGGACTGTGCCTCCCAGAGCCACGACTACTATCACCAAGCCGCTCACACTGGAGCATTAGAAGCCGGTTTAAGCAACCATATACAGATAAGAAATTGTAGGAGGATTTGAAATATTAAGTAATTCATCGAGTTTTATTCAACCTCAACAGAATGCAGAAAGCACTGGACGGCCGTTTCGTGAATGAGCGGCTCTATATCGAGTTTAATTCGTTACCTATTCCTCACTGGGGCTAGTGGTACAGTTGGTATGACATTCGCTTAATAACGCAACTGTCTGGGTTGCAATTCCTGGTAATGGATGCGCACTGCTTATGAGTCCCAAATATAGGACGAAACGGCCGTCCAGTGCTTTCTGCATTCTATTGAGGTTGAATAAAACTCGATGAATTACTTACTATATATATATATATATATATATATATATATATATATATATATATATATTAAGTAAGTAAGTAAGTAATTCACAAATAAATAAGGAACGAAGAAAATAATTGCAACGTTTAAAACAGTGCTCAATATAAAAATAGAGCAATGAATATTTATTATAAATTATACTTCAGAACATGTACAAAGTACAATCTACGACAAAATTGTACATTTTTTTCTGACATTGAAAGAACAATGTCTCATCAGGTAGTTAATATTGATGGTAATCTTTTATCATATGCAAGGACAGGACCCCTAATAACTTAAAAGACAAATGTAATCTATTTTTAACAGAAAAAATTAAAATTTTGAAATTTCATTATCAGAATGTTGTTCTGAATAAACGTAGGGTGATCATTAGTATTTGTCATCATAGAAATAAATATAAATTGCAATAAATATTTATCTTATTCTTCCATTTAGTCACAAAATGTTTTTTTAATTTGGCCAAACAGTTACCTTTCACCCTTACGTACCACCACTAATCCAATGGTAAAGCCACATACCTCTCACTATCATAGAAGAAATTACTACTAAGATTCCGCTAGCTTAACTCTATAAAAGCCAATATTCCCCAACCCCTTCCTTTACTAGACCAAGCCTCCGGCATTAGAATTTTTCCTCATTCTTTGGTTAAATGGGGTTGACAATAAATGTCGTAAACTAACATGTTGAAAATGGCAATTTCCTCTCTAAATTTTATCTATATTTACAGATATATATATATATATATATATATATATATATATATATATATACATTAAAGATATATATATATATATATATATATATATATATATATATTAAAGATATATATATATATATATATATATATATATATAGTGACTGAGAAAGTGACACAGAGAGAAAGGGAACTAGAATCTTTCGACCCTCGTGTTGTCAAAATGTCTACCAATATATACGACGGAGCAAGCTGAAATTAAAGCAACACCTTTAAATATATTCTTCATGCCATAACGACAATTAAAAAAAGCTAAACAGAAACGCAGTTATTCCAGCTTTAAATGTGAATATTTATGCACTGAGTAAAGTGAAATTGCAAAAATTAAATTATACGAAAAGAAAAGAGAAAAAAAGGGCAGAAATGTTCTTGGCTTTTCCAGTTAGATTTCTTTTGGAATCAGCTAGACTGATTCCAAAACTTTCACGTGATAATGGGTATTAGTCCTACTCAGCACTGAGAGCACGTCTGGGCTATGACTGAGTACACTGCTCGTTTTAATCAAATCTTCAGTTATCGATGAAACTGATACTTTAACGCTATGTAACTGTCCACATTTTCTTTCTTTTTTTTTTTTTTTTTTGCTACTTGTTGGTTGATCCATGCCCCCGACTTTTGACCTGTCATGCCAACATAGTCAGTATTGCTGAATTGGCAAATTATAGAAACTAATATAATGGATAGGCAGAATATCCTTCAGGAACGGTCTCAGCATGGATTGGTTACCAAAAAATAACATCAACTGGCGGAGAATTTGTATACTAAATTTTGCACTCACCTCACCAATCGAAAATATAACGGACATTTCTGTGGACCAATCGACGAAATTCTCTTACTAAATTATTTGCTACTTTGATGAATTTCTCCACTTTTGTACAGTTTTTATATCCTACTAGCACACACACACACACACACACACACACACACACACACACACACACACACACACACACACACACACATTACGCACACACACACACATTACGCACACTCACACACACACACACACACACATTACGCACACACACACACACACACACATTACGCACACACATTACGCACACGTACACTTAAGCAGGTTAACACTCCTAAAGATACATACACTTATTTTTTAAATAATCATATATTGCTTTATTACACGCGACATATATCTGACAAATAAAAATCATATCCTAAAAGACATTCCAGTGTACTGTTTCTTTGTTTTTAAAAGATTTTTTTATTCTTTCATTTCCTGTCTTTAAACGGATCTCTGAAGAAGCTTAACAAACATGCTTGATTAAGACACATTTTCTACATTGTTCTTCATTTATTCTATCATATTCATATATATATATATATATATATATATATATATATATTATAAATAAATTATAATTTAGAACATGTTCAAATTACAAACTACTACAAAGTGTACATTTTGTTTCAACATTGAAAGGACAATGTCTTATCAGATAGTAAACGCTATTTTTTGAAGGGAGGTGGAAACTTCGCTTCCTTATATTGGTCAGTTTTTGTGTGCGAGGTAAAATGGGTAGGGGAAATGAAAAACCAGAATGGAGGATCGTAAAAGGGACATCGAAGAAATAAAAAACAAAAAGAAGAAAATAGGAAAACATATATATATATATCCTCATTCAACGATGTTTCATTAAATAGTAAACACATATTCAATGTATTTATTTTTACAATAATCCGTTCTTATTACCTTTTTGATGTTAAGTTGAAATTCATCAAAGAAGGCACCGTAGTTCTTGTTAACCCAAGTAGTTTCGATCTCTTCCGAGATCATTCTCAGGGGGAAAATAATAAAAACTTAATTTGCGAAGAGAAACTTAATGTAACTGAGATCGTTGTGATGTTGATTTTTTGTAAACACGCTTTTTCCAAAAACGTGCTCTGTTATAA
>JBBBDQ010000519.1:0-162500 GCA_037127315.1 Ascarosepion bandense
TATATATATATATATATATATATATATATATAAATGAATACAAATGAAAAATATTTGCTTGAACATTATTTTTGATCGATACTCTTATTTAACTATTATCAAATGTTTATTATCAAAAAGTATATATATATTTGTTTCTGTCATCATGAATATCTACGAGAAATGTTCGTTACGAAAACGATGTTTTATTCGGCATGACTCGATCCTGCCACCCATATTCACATAGGAAAATCATCATTTGATCAGGTGCGTCTTAGACCTCTCGACCACGAATAATCAACAGGCTAAATGAAGTCAAATTAAGCCTATATAACACTATTTACGCTTCATGCAAATCACCATATCTGACTGAAAGATATCGAAATGTCAACAAATGTAAACATATTACGGAAATTAACAAAAATTAACTAAATGTTTATAAACAACTGACATATTGATATTATATTTTTGAACATTATTTTAGATCGATACTCCTATTTAAGTAGATAATTGTTCATCAGTTTCGAATCCTGGTGAATGACACACATTTCCTAACAAAAATTCATCGAAAATAATCAGGCAGATAGAAATAAGTATATGTAATATTTGATTATAAACAGATAAGTACCAACATGGTCAGTACTACTAATACTAAGTAGAATAATAGAATATACCAGGAATTTTATAAATTAATTAACACATTAAAATAATAAGAAAAACAATAATAATTAGAATAAGACGATGATAAATAATGATTAGAAGATGAAGAAGATGAAAATAAATTATAATAATATTAACAACAAGAAAACAATAATAATAATAATAATAATAATAATAATAATAATAATAATAATAATAATAATAATTGAACATTATTTTAATTAATAATAATATGAGCTTAAAGTTTGTTTAATTCATCATCTATATCTGTGGGTTATTTTAAAATGTTGGGGTTTAAGTCATATATTTTAGTAATAAATGATAGTAAAACGGTTGATTTAGACATATTTTGATGGAAAAATGATTTTTTTAAAATTTTTTATTTTTTATTTTAATAAACTAAAAATGTCTTCCAGCATTGTATTGAACATGTATTGCAATTAATATATTTTTTCTTCAAATATATGTACTGGTTGAAATATTTTTTCATCAAAAAATATATATTTCTAAAATTGTCTGTTTTTGTGTATAAATTTTTATAGAATTCTACGTTTACACTTTCATATATGTTTGAGACCAGTTTGGGGGTTAAATATTTGCCCATGGCAGGGGTCCTAAAAGTTGCTACCATTTGAGTCAAGTGGACCTGGAAGCAACAGCAATTAAGAGATTTTACAATGCGCAACACTCACAACAAATCAGACATCTTGCTGTCGGATGGTGTATAGGGTCAAATCTACAACTAATGAGAAAAAGAGGTAGATGATTAATAATAGTTTTAATAAGGAATAGATTAATACAAACACTTTTATTAAGAAGAATATTAATAATATTTAGCAGAACAAAAATAAAACGAAGATTAATAATAATAATTATGATAATAGTTTATTAAAATAAATATAAAAAGAATATTGATAACAAACAGAAGTGTAATAATAATAATAATAATAATAATAATAATAATAATAATAATAATAATAAAACTTGTCTATTAATTGATATGGCTTGTCCAGCGGATTGTAACATAGCAATCAAGGAATTTGAAAAACTGTCAAAATATAAAGACCTGGAAATTGAAATAGAAAAAATGTGGAAATTGAAAACGAGAGTTGTGCCAGTGAGAGTAGGTGCACTTGGAATGATAAAAAATGGAACAAAACAACACATTGAAAGAATCCCTGGAAACCCCAGCTTAAGAGATATACAAAAAATTGTCTTATTAAGTACAGCCCACACACTAAGGAAAACTTTATCTATGTAATGCTGGGGATGATATGGAAGATAGAAAAACATGAAATGGAGCCATAACAACACGCCACTACCTGCCTTAGGTATCCCCGGATACTTGGTTGGTAGTGAGACCAAAGCAGAAATCGAAATATGATGAAAAATGACATAATAATAATAATAATATTAATAATAATAATAGAAGGTTATAGAAGGCTACGAATGATATTAAAAACTGAATTAAATTCACAGAACAGAGTTATGGCCATTAATAGCCTTGCAATCCCAGTTGTCCAATATAGCTTTAACATCTTAAACTGGACTCTAAACGACATCAGGCGAATGGATGCTAAAACAAGAAAGCTTCTTTCTAAGCATAAGATGCATCATCCAAATGCTGATGTAGACCGTCTATACATACCCCGTAATGAAGGTGGAAGGGGTCTTATTCAGCTGGAATTGTCATACAAGACAACAACTATTGGCTTACTAACATACATAGAAACAACAAAGGATTGGATGATACAATTAGTAAGGCAACATGAAGAAAGAAAGAAAAATATTCAATAATAAAGAAGGCAGTAAATTCAAACAAGATTTACAGTTAGTAGATTCTGTAGAAAAGAAGAACCGAAGCCAAGAGCCGGCTATTTCGGCAAAGAATATGAAAATGAAAGCCAAAGATAAAGCTCTTGAATAGATGAAACAGTGCTGGCAAGACAAACCTCTGCATGGCCAATATCCAGTACGTGCCAATAAATCAAATGTTGACAAAGTTAATACTCATCGATGGTTACATGCATCTGGATTAAAGTCTGAAACTGAAGGATTTATTCTTGCAGCACAAGACCAAAGTATTTTCACTAGAAACCTTCAGGCAAATATTATGCATAATAATATGGATCCCAAATGCAGGTTTTGTGATAAACACCAAGAAACAATAGACCACCTAATCTCAGGCTGTTCTGTGCTTGCCCCAAATGAATATAAAAATCGCCACGATAGAGTTGGGCAATATTTACATTGGGCAATATGCAAACATTATGGAAAAGCTGTAGGCAAACACTGGTATGAACATCACCCAGCACCGGTTACAGAAATAGAAGATGTAACCATTCTATGGGATTACACCATCTACACAGACAGAAAAATTGAAGCAAACAGGCCAGACATTATTGTTAAAAAACAGAAGGAGATAACCTGTCTATTAATTGATATGGCTTGTCCAGCGGATTGTAACATAGCAATCAAGGAATTTGAAAAACTGTCAAAATATAAACACCTAGAAATTGAAATAGAAAAAATGTGGAAATTGAAAACAAGAGTTGTGCCAGTGATAGTAGGTGCACTTGGAATGATCAAACATGGAACAAAACAACACATTGAAAGAATCCCTGGAAACCCCAGCTTAAGAGATATACAAAAAATTGTCTTATTAAGTACAGCACACACACTAAGGAAAACTTTATCTATGTAATGCTGGAGATGATAGGGAAGATAGAAAAACATGAAATGGAGCCATAACAACACGCCACTACCTGCCTTAGGTCTCCCCGCAGACTTACTTGGTAGTGAGACAAAAGCAGAAATCGAAATATGATGAAAAATGACATAATAATAATAAGATGCATCATCCAAAGGCTGATGTAGACCGTCTATACATACCCCAAAAAGAAGGTGGAAGAGGTCTCATTCAACTGGAATTGTCATACAAGACAACTATTGGCTTACTAACATACATAGAAACATCAAAGGATTGGATGATACAATTAGTAAGGCAACATGAAGAAAGAAAGAAAAAAATATACACTAATAAAAGAAGGCAGTAAATACAAACAATATTTACAGTTAGTAGATTCTGTAGAAAAGCCCAACAGAAGCCAAGAACCAACTATTGCAGCAAAAAATATGAAAATGAAAGCCAAAGATAAAGCACTTGAACAGATGAAACAGCGCTGGCAAGACAAACCTCTGCATGGCCAATATCCAGAACGTGCTAATAAATCCAATGTTGACTAAGTTAATACTCATCGATGGTTACGTGCATCTGGATTAAATTCTGAGACTGAAGGCTTTATTCTTGCAGCACAAGACCAAAGTCTTTTCACTAGAAATTTTCAGGCAAATATTATGCATAATATTATGGATCCAAAATGCAGGTCTTGTGATAAACACCAGCAAACATTAGAGCACCTAATCTTAGGCTGTTCGGTGCTTGCCCCAAATGAATATAAATATCGCCACGATAGAGTTGGGCAATATCTACATTGGACAATGTGCAAACATTACGGAAAATCTGTAAACAAACACTGGTATGAACATCACCCAGCACCGGTTACAGAAATAGAAGATGTAACCATTCTATGGGATTACACCATCTACAGAAAAATTGAAGGAATACACATGAAAAGAAGTATATTTCAACGTGAATCTTTGTCAAACACACTATTTTGCATCTCATTAATATCATTAACCATTCACGTTAACAAGAGAGAATGTGGTTATAAAATAGCATTAAAGAAAAATTAAAGAAAAAAAGCCAACTATTTTACGGGGATGACTTAAATTTGTATGCTAACAATGCTAATGAGCTGGAATGAAATTCAATTTGAATAAATTTTCTAAAGCTAAAGTTTTTTTTTTAATCATATCACCCCGAGCAAGGCGGTAACGCCACCGATGTGCAGGGGGCTACACAAGAGTGAAAATATTTGGAAAAGAGAAAGACGGAAACCACATCCTAAACAGGGAACAAGGGATGGGCCTCTACACTTGTACAATAGATGTGGGTGGAGTGTGAACCGGGCGATAGTTTAGTCTATCTACTCCAATTGAAAAAAAATAAAAATAAACAATAAGAAAAAGAAAAGTGAAAAGAGTGGAAAAGAGAAAGCCGGAAACCACATCCTAAACAGGGAAGACGGGATGAGCCTCTACACCTGTACAATAGACGTGGGTGGAAAGTGAAAAGATTGGAAAAGATAAAATCCTGAAACCACATCCTAAACAGGGAACAAGGGAGTTTTACAACAACCATCCTCAATTAGCTTAGTACCTGCTTTAACAATAAAAGATTTAGAGCCAGATGGAGATTATAAATAAATGAGAGTGAAAAATTCACCATAAAAAATGGAAGTGATAGTGCGTAAAGAGTACTATAGAAGGCTAAAACTGATATTAAAAACTGAATTGAATTCTTAGAACATTATTATGGCCATTAATATCCTTGCCATCATTGTGGGTTACTCTAATTTCAACATCTTGAACTGGATTCTACAGGATATCAGATGAATGGATTCTAAAATAAGAAAGCTTCTTTCTGAGCATAAGATGCATCATCTAAAGGCTGATGTAGACCGTCTATACATAACCAGTAAATAAGATAAAAGAGGTTTTATTCGGCTAACATTTTCATACAAAACAACAACAAAGGACTGGGTGATAAGATTAGTGTAACAACATGAAAAGAAAACGAAAAATTATTCAATAAATAAAGAAGGCAGTAAGTACAAACAAGATTTATATTTTGTACATATTGTAGAATAATAAAATAGAAGTCAAGAACCAACTATTGCTGCAAAAATTTGAAAAAGAAAGCCGAAAATAAAGACTTTAAACAGATGAAACAAGGCTGGCAAAACAAACATCTGCATGGCCCATATCTAATACGTGCTAATAAACCCAATGTTGAAAAGGTGAATACTCATCGATGGTTACGTGGTTTAAAGTTTTAGACTGATGGCTTTATTCTTGCAACGCAAGACCAAAGACATTTCACTTGGAATGTTCAGGCAAATATCATACATAATAATGTGGATCCAAAAGCTGGTTCTGTAATAAACAGAAAGAAACAATATATCATCAAATCTTAGGATGTTTTGTACTTGCCCCAAATGAATATACAAGTCGTCACAATAGAGTGGGGCAAAATTTACATCAAACAATATTATGAAAAATATGTAAACCAACACTGGAATGAAGATCACCCATCACCAGTTAAAGAAATAGATAGCTCCATTGTATGGGATTACACTATCTAGACAGTCAGAAAAATTGAAGCAAATAAGCCGAACAATATAGTTAAAAACAAAAAACTTGCATATGAATTGATGTGACTCGTGCAGCGGATTGTAACATAGCAACCAAGGTATTCAAAAAAAAAAGTCAAAATATATTAACCTAGATATTCAAGTCAAAATGTGTGGATAATGTAACCAAGAATTGTGCGAGTGAAAGAAGGTGCACTTGGAATGATAATAAAGGAACAAAACAACACATTGAAAGTATACCTAGAGACGCCATCTTAAGAGATGTAAAAAATTGTCTTGTTAAGTACAGCCTACACACTAACGAGAATTGTCTGTCACACTAGGGATGATAGGGGAGATAGAAAAACCACGAAATAGAGCCATAACAGCACAACACAACCTGATGTAGTTCTTCCCGCAAATCTGTTACGTAGTGCGACTTACGAAACGTGCCCCAGAACTCTCCTCTGTCCTCTCTAAATTCTATACCCTCTCCCTATCTGCTTCCTGTTTTCCTGCCTGTTGGAAGTCCTCCGTGTAGTTCCTATATTTAAGAATTCTGGTGAACCCTCAGACCCCGCCAATTACTGTCCAATTAGTCTCCTTCCGATCTTTGGCAAAGTTTTCGAAGCCATTATCAACACAGAGGTGATTCAGCATCTCACGGCCCACAGTACTGACAAACAATACGGGTTTCGCTTCACCAGGTCTACTGCTGATATGCTAGCGATCATTACCGAGTACATATACCGGGCACTTGACAAGAATGGCCCGAACTGTTGCCTTGGATATCTCCAAAGTGTTCGACAGGGTCTGGCACGCTGGCCTCTTGTGCAAACTGCGGAGCTACTGGATAACTGAACACCTGTTTGACCTCATGCAGTCATTCCTCTCTAACATTCCATTGAAGGTAATATTAAATGGGCATGCCTCCCAAAACTACCATACGAACACCGGCGTCCCTCAAGGTTCTATCCTAGGTCCCAAGCTCTTTCTGAAGTACATTAATGATCTCCCCGACGCCATTAGATTCCAATCAGGTGTGGCCGTAGTGGCCTGGGGTAGGAAATGGCTCGTAAATTTCAATGCTTCTAAAACGAAGCTGTTATCAACTAACCACCATAAACAATCGCATACCTCCCATTAGCATGGGACAGGCTTGCCTCCCAGAGAGTAAAACACTACGCCTCCTTGGCCTTATACTTTCGGCGGACCTCAAATGACATGACTATATCGAATCCATTGCCAAATCTGCCTCTATGAAAGTCGGCTCTCTGTGCAGGGCTCGGAAGTTTTTCCCGTCTGAATCTATTCTGTACATATACAAATCTACCATCCACCCGTGTATTGAATATTGCTGCCATATCTGGTCGGGTGTCCCTGCTGCACTCCTTGGGCTTCTTAACAAAATACAAAGGAGGATCTGTAACGTGGTTGATACTGAGTTGGCAGACCGGCTGCAACCACTCTCTCACCGGCGTGATGTGGCTTCCCTGTGCCTCTTCTACAAGTACTTTCATGGCTTCTGCTCCGATGAATTCAGGGCACTGGTGACGCTTAAGCATGAATTTACACGAGATACTAGATTAGAAGCTAGGTCCCACCCTTTTACAGTTAAACAGATAAGATGTAACCGAAAATTCTACTCCAATAGCTTCTTTTCTCGCGCTTCAGCTTCTTTTCTCGCGCTTCCCGCCTGTGGAAGTCCCTTCCAGAAGCCTGCTTTCCCGACAGCTACAATCTCCAGGTGTTTAAATGTAGGGTCAATAGACACCTCCTATCACACTAACTCCTAATTATTCTCAGAACACTCTCATCTAACCAACCCTCATTCTCGGTATCCTTACGCGCCTATCACCCACCCTCTGACATTTCCTATATTTAACCATTCTCGTATCCCTACCCGCCTATCACCCACCCTCTGACATTTCCTATATTTAATCATCCTTTCTGCACTCTATGTAACCCCCTGCGCAGTAGTGGCAATGAAAGGCCTTGCTCGGGGTGAAACGCTTATGAAAAAAAAACATTGTAAAAATCCAAATATGATGGAAATAATAATATTAATAATAATAATAATAATACTTTAAGGTAATAGGTCAGCAATTATTGTTAAAAACCAGTAAGAAAAACTTTGTATATTAATTGATATGGCTTGTCCAGCGGAATGTAACATAGCAACAAACTGGCAAAATTGAAATAGAAAAAATGTAGAAATTGGAAACAAAAGTTGTGCCAGTGATAGTAGGTGCACTTGGAATGATAAAAACTGGAAGAAAACAACACATTGAAAGAATCTCTGGAAACCCCAGCTTAAGAGATATACAAAAAAATTGTCTTATTAAGTACAGCGCACAAACTAAAAAAAACATGAAATGGAGCCATAACAACGCGCCACCACCAGCCTTATGTCTTCCCAGAGACTTATTTGTTTGTGAGACCATAGCAGAAATCAAATATGATGAAAAATGACATAATAATAATAATAATAATGACGATGCTTATAATAATGACAACGGTAATAATTATAAGAATGATTATAATGATAATTTTCCTTTTCTATGATGAAACATTTAAAAGAAAAGTAGAAACGAAATCGAACAAATTAGAAATTAATTATTAGTACACGAAAAACTGGCGAAATGAATACAAGTAGAAAAATACAATATTTAGATTAAAAATGGAGTTCTATCAAATAAGGAAAGTATAAAACATACAATAACGATAAAGATAAAAAGAATAAGATGAAAAATTAATATGACGAAAAATGACAACATAATATTAATAATAATATTAATAATAATAATAATAAAAGAATAAATAATTAATAATGAAAGAAGACACTAAATACAAACAAGATTTACATTTAGTAAATTCTGTAGAAAAGCAAGACAGAAGCCAAGAACAAACTATTGTAGCAAAAATATGAAAGAATGTCAAGGCTTAAGAAATTGAACAGATGAAACAACGCTGGCAATAAAGCCAATGTTGATAAAGTTAATACTCATCGATGGTTACGTGAGTCTGGATTAAAGTCTTAGACTGAAGGTTTTATTCTTGCAGACCTAGAAATTGAAATATGAAAATGTGGAAATTAGAAACAAGCATCGTGCCAGGTGTATTTGGAATGATAAGAAATGGAACAAACCAACACAGTGAAGGGAGCCCTTGAAACCCCATGATAAGAAATATGGAACAAATTATTTTATTAAGTACAGCCCTCACACTAATGAGAAATTTGTTTATGTAACGCTAGGCATGTTAGAGGACATAGATAAAAAAAATGAAATGCCGCCATAACAACACACCAGGACCTGGCTTAGGTCTTCAGGCAGACTTGGCATGAATCACGACAAAAGTAGAAATCAAAATATGATGAAAAATGACATACCAGTAAATTGAAAAAACAATAGCATCAGTAAATATAGGTGGCACATGGAATGATATAACAAACACTGGTATGAACATCATCCAGCACCGGTTACAGAAATAGAAGATGTAACCATTCTATGGGATTACACCATCTACACAGACAGAAAATTTGAAGCAAACAGGCCAGACATTATTGCTAAAAACCAGAAGGAGAAAACGTGTCTATTAATTGATATGGCTTGTCCAGCGGATTGTAACATAGCAATGAAGGAATTTGAAAAACTGTCAAAATATAAAGACCTGGAAATTGAAATAGAAAAAATGTGGAAATTGAAAACAACAGTTGTGCCAGTGATAGTAGGTGCACTTGGAATGATAAAACATGGAACAAAACAACACATTGAAAGAATCCCTTGAAACCCCAGCTTAAGAGATATACAAAAAATTGTCTTATTAAGTACAGCCCACACACTAAGGAAAACTTTATCTATGTAATGCTGGGGATGATAGGGAAGATAGAAAAACATGAAATGGAGTCATAACAACACGCCACTACCTGCCTTAGGTCTCCCCGCAGACTTGGTTGGTAGTGAGACCAAAGCAGAAATCGAAATATGATGAAAATGACATAATAATAATAATAATAATAATAATAATAATAATAATATAAAGACTATTAATAATAATAATTACAAGTTGATAAATAATTGCTTTTCCTTCTTTTGATTTATTCAAGGAACACAAGTTTAATAGCAGTGACACTGTACAATTTGTAGCAGCAATTTTCTAAGCATGAGTGAACAGCCAATTTTCTGATATGTAAGATAGATTCCTGAGAAAAACATTTTGCCTCGATAGGCACATAATATTTAACGTACAAAATGTCAAGAAGAGATTTGATAACTAGACATAGTGTGGAATTAATGCGCTTATTTTTTGGCATGACAAATATTATTGCTTAATGTGAGTTAACGTGACCCGCTTCACAAAACTGATCAAAATTATAACATCGGAATGAATTTTTTAAATGGAATGTAATCTTGGTAGTACTGAAAAATTGTAACCTTTCCTTCATGCAGAGTTGTTCTCATGGAATAAATATTTTGACAGATTGCTTTGAATTTAACACTGGTGCTTTATGAAACTTACATATAGATATTGAACATCTGATTAAGTGTCGTTTGATTGACATCTTGAATATGTATTGGGAATATTTTGAGACAGCGTGCTTTATAAGTTGTTCAAGTCCAGTTCATAGGTTAAGGCAATGGCATTTGGGGACAGCTGAAAATCAGCAATGCCTAAGGTTCGGAATAGGAACAGATGATTATGCTTACTTCGCCGCTATTTTGCTTGGAACATATTGCATGGTATAAAGAAAATGGGAATTATAACCGCTCAATATTCCTTTTGAGTTGCCGCAAACCAAGAATATTCATTCTATTTCCAAGTTTACATTGTGATATCAAAACCAGTATGCTTCCAAACGACAAACGAAATAAAAAATTGGTAAATGATATATTGGTTAATTCACTCATGAAATTTATACCTAGTAGCATTTGACAACTGCACAGTTTATGAGAGAGTCAATTTTAAAATTTTTTCTTTGTTTAGTCTTAGCAGTCAAATAATATGATTCAGATTACATGAAGATCAAAAATACAATAGTTGTCAGAAAAAAAACAAAAAAAAAACGAATAAACAAACAGTGCAACATCAGAATTACGAAAGCAAACCTATAAAGTAGATAAATTTAAAAATCAAGGAAAGTTTATAACTGAGGCGAAAATTACGTCACAAAGATGCAAAGATTTCGGGAGTATCATATTATCCATTCCAAAATCATAACTTAATATTAAAAAATTAAATTATTTCGTTAAAAGCAAACGTAATAATTCTGATCTGTTATGTGATATATATATATATATTATGATTTTACGTCACTTCAATTTGATAAAGAATTTTTGACAACAGATAAAGGAATGTTTTGAAATAATAGAAACATACTTCAAAGGTAGGTTTGAGTGTGGGGAGGCTATTCTGTGAAATCCATCGATGAAAAACAAATTCAATGTCAATTCCCATGCCTTATATAACTGACTCTAGTCCTTTCTACACCACTCCGCGTATCTTGTTCTTTTTCTTTCTCTCAACCTACCGAACTGGCTTCACACCTTCGTTTCCATCCTTCTCTTGTGTTTTTTCTTAGAGCCCTTGTAACTGGTTCATCTTTCTCTTCAATCACTTCCTGCCTAAACTTTTACTCAATTATGTAGTTTCCTGCGCATCACTGGCTGTACCACCTTGCTTCGGGGGAAACATTCTTTTAAAAAAAGTGAATAACAGCAAAGTTTTAGAGGAAATGGAAACTAAAATGAAAGTTAACATCAGGAAAAAGGCTGTTGAAATTAGCATGTTCCATATTGCTGAAAGAGAACTTAGAGATTTTGATACTCAGAGAATATACGGAGAGAAAAAAAACAATAAATAATCTATTCAACGAAACGTTTGCAAATGCAAGGAACAAGCAGGATTAGAAGAACAATGATTTGAAGTTATAAGAAATATTTAAAACATACTCATAGGTACATAAGATTTGCACAGGCAAGATTGCCCACTTGCTAAATAGACGTAGGTGCGTAAAAGAAACGGCCCTAAACGAATTAAAATATCTAAAAGGTATAATGTCATAATATATTAAAGAATGTATTTATCTTACTGATATTGTTAAAGTTAAATTGCTTCAAATTGCATAAAATAGATATGTAGTATATACACACAAATGCAAACACCAATTTATCTAAAATAATTTGACGTTTAACTAAAGTAGTTAATAGAGAAATTATATTCGAAAATGCTCTGTATTTTAATAATAGTTGGTTACTTACTAATTACCCGGCATAGGTTAATTTCGGGAAAAAAATTGATGTAGCACCCACGGTGTTAACAGAAGACATAATTATGGATTCAAATGTCGTCAGTTATCAACATAATAACTAAAGAGATTATGTTACATGTAAATACATTGAGCAAAGTGCAAGATTTTCAACAGTAGGTTTCAGTGAAACTTCATATTCTCTTTATAGAACATTCAGTTTGCCGAACATTCTTTCGTTTTGGCGATTATTATTATTATTATTATTATTATTATTATTGTTGTTGTTGTTGTTGTTGTTGTTGTTTCATCTTCAGGTTTCTGCTGTATGAATATATTATTCAAGTTCTCAACCAAAGACATAAGGTCAGAAAGTATTTTATGAAATTTTCTATAATCAGTTTTGTAATAGGGAAAATTTACAAAATAAATACATATATTTTTTACAACCCCTTTTATGAGATATACTGTAATCACTTCCCTTTAATTATTCCTAGATGCCGATAGGCCTCTTCTCATCTAATCTCCTTAATAATTGTGTAAATATTTGTATCGATTGTGTGTGTTTCTGCAACACTGTATTTATTGAATTTCATTTTCTAGAATTCACTAATGTGAATTCTATACATATGTCGTTATTGATGCGTTTTCAAGTCTTGAGAATACAGTTCAAATCATTCTTTTCTTTGTCAAGATTTTGATATCATACGCGTAGAATAGGTGATTGAACACGTTTTTGTTTAATTTGTATTCATAGCGATTATTGGTAAGATCATGCAGAAGGTGAATTAGAAAGAAAAGTTGTTGCAGAGAGTCTCATTGAATGATTTCTCGTCGGGTATTCAGATTGTTATATGTGGCAGTGTTTTTGGTTCGAGGTACTTATATTGTGGCTTTCCAGCTTTTCATCATGTTTTAAAAAAATATTAGTCACCAAAGTTATTCTGTACATTTCCAAAGCCTGAAGAGTATGTGTGTGACACACTATCAAAAAATTTAAGGTAGTCTATCCATGTCTTACTAAGATTTCTAATAATTTTCTTGCAATTTTCCAGGATACTTTTCTTTCTTCATACTTGATCTTTGTAGCTATATGAACATCTTATACCTCCGTTCTGGATGACGGGAACATTGTTGTTTTCTTCGAGAAAGGTGTAGTTCCTGTACCTCAGAAAAGACGTGATCTATTTACACGTGATAGACAGGACTATTACTAGCCTATAATATTTGGAATCATCTGTCTCACTCTTGTTCGCCGGTTGTTGATGTTACACTTAAGTAATTCATTCTGGCAATTCATTGGGATCAATTATAAGCATTGATAATGATTGTGCAAATGTTTATGGATTAATAAAAAATGATAAAGCCAATAAGTGTATCATGGCTTGGGGATTTCCATTTTGGGGATTTCGTTAAAGTTTGCTTATCATTATTCTTGGTTATATTTTCTCATTTTTGTAGAAGTGCATCTATCTTTCACATTTCTATTTGGATTCATCTGCGTTGGGTTTACATTCCGTTCAGTTGTTTTAATCCTTTCCCAAAATGTTGCACTTTTGCAATAGAGTCTGCCTGTTCGATAGCTAGAAGTTCTTATTAAATTTTCCTATATAAGTTCTTAATGACCCTTTGAAAGAACATATTTCGTCTTTAGAACCAACGGTTTTCGTACAATCTCGTTCTATGTACAGTTAACAGCACTTTCCGATTCAGTATTTTCTTAAATTATTTTAAATTTATTTAGTAACATAATTTTATATATTGCCTTGAGTTTACTGCATTTGCTTGTTGATATAAGACAAGAGAGAGAGAGAGAGATAGATAGATAGAAAGAGAGAGAGAGAGAGAGAAAGAGAGAGAGAGAGAGAATCCGATAATCCATAAAGATGAGGACGGGCCAGAAATATTAAAGTGCGAAGTGGAAATTGCAATAGCCAAACTGAGTAGAAACAAAGCAACTAGACCAGACGGCATTGTAATAGTGCTGCTGATTGTCCTGGAAGAATTCGGCGTCTAATAAAATAGTACAAAAAATAAATGAAATTTATAATAGTGGTGTAATACTATACGACTTAAGTAAGTTGATTTTCTTAGCACTGCCTAAGTAGCCAGGTAAAAATGAGTGCGAAATTTCCTGAAACAATCAATTTAATGAGTCACCTTACAAAACCGATCCTCTAAATCCTGATAAATAGAGCAAGAAGCAAAATCAGACCAGCGATAAGACAATAACATTGTGGATTCTTCAAAGACACTGGAACAAGGAATGCCACATTTATGGTTAGGATGCTCTCAAAAAGGACGATGCAAATGGACAAGGACGTGTACCTTTGTTTTACAGATTATTCGAAATCGTTCTATAGAATACCCAACAAACTATTGATGGAGGTGCTCATCAGCGGCGACATATTTCGGAAAGACATAGGAGTAATTAAGCATATGTCCTAGTAGCAAACTGCCTGCCTGTGGACAGGTAACGAATTCAAAAGATATACAAAGATAGAAAGGGGCGTAAGAGGAAGACGTGTATTTGAACTGATCTATTCAACTTCACTGGGAGGCTATTCTGAGGACCGTAGATATTATACCATGATTTGTCATTGGAATCCACAATTTTACTAACATAAATTTCGCTGTTGGTACAGTGATGATAACGCACTGGGAATGGGTTATGGACCAGGTTAAGGTCGGAAAACAAAAAAAAACGTCCTCAAAGGTAGAAATAAGAAATAAATATTCAAGAAACAACAATACAAAATGTGGAACATGCTAGTTTTACTGTCAGTCTGGTTAGGAGTGATCTACTACCAACTCGACTCTCTCTTTCTCTCTCTGAGAGAGAGGGAGAGAGAGAGATGTAGTATAATAGTGTTAGGAACAGTTCATTCTGGAGTTACAGTTAAGGACTGATGACAACCCCTCTTCCAAGCTTTTAACTTGCAGTATATATTTTCCTCTTCGGATTAATCATCAAAGGCTCTGTAAATTTTCTTATTCTGCTAGATTTCCGTGGTTCTGAAACTACTTGAGGCCTTTGCATATCGAATGTGTCTAATATTGTGTCTATTACTTCCTACTCTTCCTAAGATTGGCCGTTACAATCCTCTAACAGCCTCTTTCTTATCTGATTTATATGCCTTTTATGTAAAAGGTTTGCACCCTGAATTATGTACATCATGTTCCCGATCAGTTTTTCTGTTGTACATGGCTCTCAATAGGATGTGATGTTACTGACATTTAAAAAACATTACTCCCTTGGGTTAAATTTTCTTTTCAGTATAAACGGTGTTAATTATTGATTTGTCTGTTCGGCAGTAACTTGTCGAAAACCGATCTAATTTTTCTAGCAAACATGACTTCTGCCGGCGATAGTGCTAATAGCGTAGTACTGTTTGGTGTAATTCTATACACTTGCAAGTATTGTTGTAATGCCTTTTCTGTCGGTACGCCATAATCCTTATTTAGTGCTATTTTTAGTGTATCTACAAGACTCTCAGCTTGACCTATTGACCTTGGGTGATAGGACAGAGATTTGATGTGTTTCACCTGAAAGTTTTCACAAAATTCTTGAAAGTCCACATATGTAAATTGTGTCCCATTATCGGTGACTAGACAATCCACCACTTCGAAGCGAGCAAACATCTCGTGGAGGCAATTTATTGTCGTCTCAGAAGTAGGTTTTCTACAACGAAATATTTCTGGCCATTTGCTGTGACTGTCTACTACAATCAAGTAATAGAAGCCCTCTAATTGACCTGCAAAATCTGCAGGGATTTTCGCCGACGGTCGATCTGTCTTATGCCATTGCTTATGAGTGATCATAGGTACCTTTTCTAAGAAACGGCCGTTGAATTTGTCTTACAATATATTGATCCATGTTTGGCTAGTACACATAACTACGCATTAAAGATTTCATCCTCTTCTTTCTATATTTATTTCATCCGCTTGGTCAGTTCCAGTGGTTTTATTTGACTTTTGTTTTATTTCTTTGTTCTAGCGTGTGAATTCTTATGTCCCAATTTATTTCACGATAGACAAGACTTATAGTGGTATGGGAAATCTTTGTACCAATGCAGAGTTCCACAGCAATTTCATACACTGCCTGGTGGTTTATTCTGTGGTTTCATTTGAATTATGTCGTAAAGTAATTGGTTTGGTTTCTCGTATTGTAGGGGAAAACGTGTTTTTCGTTGTACTTTCCGTATGTGAACTACGTCAGACACTTCGATAACTTTCGTGTCCTTTTATACGCTCATACATCTCTTGGCAGTCCCCAGCTAATTTTGTAGCGTCAATTCTGGTTCACTCTCATGCTTTGTTAGATTTCTCTGACTGATCTCCCCGTCCTTAGTCAAAACCAGCTCTTAGAAGAAAATCAAACATTTAAAAGTGTCAGCACGAGATAACTTAAAGTCATGGCAATATTTATTTATAATATTCGCTATGCTTTTTCGTGAAATTTCAGCCTTTCCACATTTTGGGGAATAGCAAAATTTTCAGACCGAATAATTCAGTTAAGAGTTTCACGGTTTCCCAGAAAGTCAACTCATGTTTTTTCCACGGTAGGATGCATTCAAGAATTTAGTGTGTTCGCTTGACCCTAGTAGTAGAAGCACTTTTTTCGCGTTTGTCCAATTCCCGCAATCAATCTCCTATAGATCTTTTCATCTTTTGAAGAAAGCTGCGAAGATTTCGTCTTTGTCCGGTGCATAACTAAAGTCTGTGATTGAGCTTCAAAGTGCATTTTACGAGAATTGTGCCTTTTAATTGTTACTGTTTGTAGTAGTAATTATTGCAGTTCGAATTGCTTTCTTCGTATTTCTGTTGAATTTATAATTGTTGCCTAATCTGTCATTTCTCAAATTTTTATTTTCTTGTTGCGCCGCTTACCCTGTTTTCGAAAACACTGTTGTGAATACTTGTTGCTTTTATGTGTGAAAAATAGTTCCTTAAGAAATTTATAGCTAGAATTGTGAAATTGAGTAAATGCTTTTTTCTTATTTTCTCAGTGTAGAATTCTGGAATTTAGAGCCCTTTGTTCTGGAATTTCGTGAGATTTTTTTTTCTGTGTAGAATTCGATTACTGTTTTGGTCGATTGGTATTATCCGTCTTTTTATATACTCTTCACCGCTGTTTTGGATAGTGTTCAAAAAGGTTTTTTTTTCTTTATCTTCACGGAGAAACCGTTTTTGTTATAGACAAGGTTAATATACGAAAAGAAAAACACAGCTACAAGGGTAGAGAGATAGATAGAGAGATAGAGATAGAGACAGAGACAGATAGAGAGACAGAGAGAGAGTCGTAGTATATATAGTGTTAGGAAGAGTTCGTTCTGAAGTTACAGATAAGGACCCATGAAGGAAAGGAAACTACAAGATTTTCTACAGTAGGTATTGGAAGAGGGTGACAAAAAAAGACTACAAATAAAATGCAAGAAACCCGTGCAGAAAGTGCACCCCAAAACGCCATTAAGGACATTAAGAGACGTGAGAATTAGCTAGATACAAAGAAAAGAATACTGGATTGATATATGATGTCAGCACTTCAATATAACATTAAATGCTGGACAATATCATTGAAGATGAAGGAAAAACTTGAAGAACAGAAATATGGTTCCACAGAATGATGCTGGGGATATCATGGATCGGAAATATGAGTAATGATGCGATCCTGGAATGGATCGAAAGTTAAAATAAATTATTATTGGGCATCAGGAAGAGATACCTAAATATCCTAAGAAATGCAATGAAGAATGACGGCTTGGAGAAGCTGATATTAACAAGTCAAATAAAGAGAAAAACGATACTGAAGAAACAGCGAGTCAAGTCCTTTCCTGGCCTAAACAAGTGGATCGCATAACGAGTGTTGCGTGGTGTAACAGGAGAAAGCGTGCTGAGAGCCACCAGTGATAGGGAAACGTGGAAGACCATGATCACCCACGTCCTGAAAGACAAAGGCACTTAGACGATTTAGAAAATATCATCTATTATCCATAACACTTATTTGATTTCATATATTTATCTTTGTAATTTTGTCTACTATCTGACACTTTTTGTGTGTGATTTGATATTTTTATCGTCATGTCACCAAGCTTCATACTGGCTGCTAAGAATGTTGCTCATATAACATTAAATACTTCTGTGATGTGTCCCAATGTTAAGATTGTTAATAGTGTTTGCAGTTACGTGTTATATATTTGTACATTTTCGTTATTGTACATTACTATATGAATTTTATGTTGTGGTCTCTGTCTGCTATTATGTTAGAGTGATCCTTCTGAGTTACTGAGTATAGCGATCTTTGGCTTCGGTGAGCTCACCTCTGTTGTTTTCAAAGAATTGAACCTAACATCTTCTGACACAATTCAGTGACATATCCTAAGTAATTGCAGTTTATGGCACAGATAAACTGCTCAGATATATTTTACTGAGATATTATTTAGTTTCTCATGTATTTTAGATTTGACCTTATTTGTACAGTTAGCGTATATTGCTCGAGATATGGGCTAATTCTAAGTCTGACTTTTTGATTTGTGTGATTTGTTTCTTAAGTTGAAATTCTTTTATTTACCACAATATCTCTGAATACATTAGTAAACATATGAATGTACATGAGAAGTGAGCAAGAAAAAAGTGAAAGTAAAATCACCTCAAATAAACTTAAATTAAAAATATTTAAAGAAAAGCAAATGCAATTTCAAATTAATTAATTGTATGAAATTTCACAGGTTTTTCATATTAAAACATAGGCAAATGTAAAGTGGCATTTTCAAAGATAAACATTTTAAACTTGTTGACAACAACTACTATTATTATTATTATTATTATTATTATTATTATTATTATTATTATTATTTCCATCAATTTACTGCAAGAAATCGGTTTGCGGCAGTCGCCCACATAAGATATTATGCGGGCAATTTTCGCTATGCGTTCACCTCATTCACGATATGATGGGCTGTTGCTAAGTTTCCGGAAATTATATTAGTAGTTCCTGGTTGGAGAGAATTGATCCTGCGCAGCGATTATGAATTATTCTTTTTGGGTTTGAGAAAATAAACAGCAAGGAAAGTGTTTCATTTCCCTTACGGCCACTAGTTCTGAAAGCGTGTTTAATGTAAAAAGGTTTATTACCATTTTTAATATTCGTATCAGTAGCATTATTAATAGTTGTGTTTTGAGATTTTTTTAATATTCATTATAACAACTTATTCTATAGTTCATTTTGTTTACTATGTTCAAAAACGTGTTTGTTACATTTCTATTATTATATTTATTGTATTCTTAAAGTAAAAACAAATAATAATTAAATAATGCTTCAAATCCTATATATTAGTATTACTGCTTCATCCTTGCTATTTCTACAGCTTTCACCTCCATCATCTTTATAACTTTTTCTTTCATATATTTATCTTTATTAAAATCATATAATTTCATTTCGTTTCTTGTCTTTCCAACATTCTGTTGCACTTACATCGAAATTCAATGTGTACAAACGTGTACAAACGAGATAAGCCGTTACAGAATAATAGGTACAGTTTATGCGGATATATATGATAAATATAGCCGATAAACTTTGAACTCGTTAAATTAGTAGTGATTGGAAAATCATACTCTGCAATGCACGTAGATTGGTGGGTCTCATTTTAAGATCTGATGGATCTGAGGAATGCAAGTAGTACTTCTCACAGAAAATAATGATGATGGGAACTTGCGAAATTTTATCTGTTAGAATTTTAATTTGTCTAAAGTGGAAAATTCGATTTAGTTTTCTTCATTACAAAATCTCAACTTTATACAGGCATGGTCAATGTATCATTATATTTAACATATTATTCAATAAATGACTAAATAAATAACGTTTAATCAGAATTTGACTTTATTCATCAACATATTCTCCTTCTGGGTTGTTACAGTGATTCCAACGCTTCTCTAATTATAAGATACTTTTTTGTAGAACGATTTGACTTAGGCCTCAAAATATTGATCAGTTACCGATATTGCCTGTTGACGTTTTGCGTATTTGGTCGTTTTGGACGGATTTCTGTTGCTGTGTACTCATCTGATTTGACTCCGGAGGGAAGTGGTGAATCCATGTTTCATCCATTGTCATATATTTACGCATAAACTAATTTTTGTTGCGTTGGAACAGTTGGACTTAACGCTATTAATCGTCGGTGCATTGTCGTTTTTCATATACTTTGAGCAAAAACGGTAATCACCGTGAACACAGCCTGCAACACCTTATGTCCGGGGCTGCTCGTCTAATTGTGACACTCGTTCTCGACGAAGGTCGTGATGGCCCCAGTTGTGACACTGCCACCCGGCTGCCGGTTGATTCGGTAGCTGTTGCTAGTCGTGATGATCTCGTCCAATGATGTCGTCACAAATGCTGATTTTCAAGACGTCTATTGTAACAATATGCCACGTCCCACGTTGTGAATTGATCTCAGAGGTCTCGTTGTGCAATTTCAGTAGGTGTCTTTCCACACAAAGCCAGTCCAGACACTGTCTTACACTTGTGGTTAAAAATAAACACGGTACCCTAAAAAATAATGAAATAAATGAATAAGGTCGAACACGCCTGGACAGTTACAAAGAATGTCTACACAAAAAAAAAAAAATGCCGGAAAGCCGGTTTACAAGAGTGCGAGATAGAGACAGAGACAGAGAGACAGACACAGAGAGAGAGAGAGAGAGAGAGAGAGAGAGAGAGAGAGTATTTCTAGCTTTCTTTCCCAAACATGATTACTTCTTCTATTCCCAGGATTTTACAACTATATGATAGTATTAAAATAATTTTTTACATAAGTTAACAATGCGAATTACATAAAAACACAACTAATAATAATACTAATATTAATTTCTCTTTCTCTCACTCTCTGCTTTATTAAACCAAACAAAAGAAAGTATATGTGCGGGAAATAGTGTCACACAGCCATTCTCATTGACAAAGTTTCATGCAAAATGGTGAATTCAATGTCATGTGCTATGTTCACTTCCTCTCCTATATCACGCACTTCAATTTACGATCGGCCAAACCAGGTTTGTGAATATTTTTGGTGTTTTCCGATACAACTGCCGATTTAGGTTGACCTGGGCATACAGCATCATTTTTGTCTGTACGACCGCGTTTTATGGCAGCATAACACCGCTTAATCGTTGTTTCCGATGAATCAGCGTTCCAATAACACTTATCAAGACATTGCTTTGCGTGTCTTATATATTTCCCCTCGTAAAAAAATACTTTTCAACACATGAAATTAAGGTTTTTCTGTTGGGTTGAAAAATTGCAACAGTAGATTCTCTTAATTGTAATTTGCAAACAAATAATCAGATTGTACCCATAATTTTTCACGTGCCATTTCAAGGTATGTACCTATAAACATCATATGGATATTTGTTACTTGTGCCATCGATATGCCATGCCAGGGACTTATGAGCGATGTGTCATTATTCTGTATGCTTTGATTTTGGGTTTTCTCTTTTGTTGCCTAATTTATCATCCCTCAAAATACGCTTCTTCATCTGTATTGAGTAGGCACCAAACTTCTTTACACATCTAGAACACGGACTTTGAAAACATCTGTCGCATTAGGATAACAGTTTTTACAGCAAGTGGCAGCAGTTTACTCATAATAACAACACCTTACAATAAGAAACTTCATCTGAAACTCCTTTTCATACTTCATTTTCTCACGCATTACTGTATTATCAGTGCTGATTATGGTCAGTAGTGAAATATTTGGCTCACTGACAAAAGATACATTAGAAGCGTCCTGAACAAGGCTACACGAACGACAACAGACGAGGATCCTAATAGGGTGAATCGATTTTAACTTGATAGACGGTGCCAAAGAAGAAAACGATATTTCAGAACACGATAACAGTTTATCTTAAAGAAGTTAGACTAGGTTTTGACGCTATATATATTTTTCAAAGAACAATCATTTTACTACGTTAAATAAAATAATGTTCAGTACATATGATCGTCGAAAAAATGACTTCTATTTAACAAACACATTCTAATAGATTTTAATATATTTATGAAATATTCTTTCTATCCGTTTTTTAAACCCTTTTAGTGATTTGGCTTGGTTTCATTTTCTTTATGGAATATCAATCTAAATCGATCTTATAATAACCACAAGATTTTGAGCATATCTTCTTTGATTATAAAATGTCTGAATCATATTATATTTTTAGATTAAGTTTCAGGGACTTATTATTATGAATAGTTTATTTTTGTTTTGTCGTGAGTCAGATGTATACCGTTAATTTTTATATATCGGTGGTAGTATTTCTCTCAAAAATGCATTATTGTTATTTTTAGTATAAAAATTTATTTTATGCTTTCATAATATTTTGACAACACTTTATTGATAAACAAGTTACCCATAACTGGGGCTCTAATATGTGCTACTACCCCTCTTCTGGACGAACATGGGAAAACCACCAATAAAGAGCTGGTTCCACGTTCTTCCAACCTCCCGATAAGAGGACATGCACTCAGAAGTAACTCCTTACTTATCAAATGTTTATATTTTTCCTCATCGTTTTTGTTTCTAATTTATTCAGTATAACTCAAAACTTTGCAATACGTACAGATAGATTACTTCAGGTACAATAACAATGATAACATCTCTAGAATGAAAACACTTTTAATGTAGAGAATTGAACAAAAACTTAATACTAAAGTAATGCATAATTTATGTCTACTTCTTTTGTGCTGTTTGTTTTTTAAAACAGTAAAGGTTCATGCGATATCAATGAAGGAAAAGAATCCCAAAATTGAATGTGGTTTCATACCTCGTTTGGCGTCAATTCTGAGTTGCAATTATGCATGGATTTTCGACTTCAAAGTGTTTAACTCCCGACGGATTTTCTGATAGAGAAACGATACAATAATTATAAGGACAATGCTGCTGGGAAAAATACGAATGTAAGTACTTAATATATATATATATAACTTTAACTATTGCTTGAGTTGGTTGGCTTGATGAAAATATTAACATTTACTCGCTATTTTGGCGAACGATGGAATAAAGCCGTAATTATATTTTAAAATACTTATAATTAATACATTATTTGAATTAACCAATAATAGATACATGATTATTTAGAAAACCATGGAATATAGCGGATCTTTCTGGAAAACTTTGATAAATAAAGATTTTAATAGGTAATATCGGATTTCACAATGGGTCCTTAACAGTTAATCAATATCGATGCTACATACAGCCAACTTATTTAAAATCTTATATATTTATTCGCAAACAAAATCTTTTATATTACTTGATTAATTGTAAAAGAATTATTGTATTATGCGTGTGGGAATTTAGTATTACCATCATATTTTTAACAGGAAATATTACTATCGAAGGTGATGAATAAAGCAAGTATTAGTGCTCCTATTTCAACGAGACTATACGAGTCATTGGCAAAAAGTGTGTTGCAAATGTTATAGCAAATCTGGTGAATGAACAATATCATTATCAATAAAAACTGAATCACTTTCTGTGTGTTATAAAGAACAATATTAAATTCTCTTAAATTCTGTTATTCCGCAAAATGAGAGGTTTCATGTAGTGTTCTCGTTAGGAATCAATTTAGAATATTTCAATGATGAATAATGTGCGCATGCTAGTGAATTTCGTCTACAGAGAGAAATGTTTTTTAATCTCATCTTTTTTTTTCAAAATATATCTAATACTTTTCTATTGAACTAGTGTTGATAGATAAATAGAACGACTGTGTTATATATTAGCTGACACTACTCTAGCGCTATCAAAAATTGATAGGTCTATGATCCAAAATAGTTATATAAACGAAGATTAATAGCAGTCAGTAAATTTTGCGTATCACTGACGATTATTATAGGACAGTCTTTTAGGTGATTATACAAACTTTGCCTCTCCTCTCTTTCTAATTTTTATTGTTCTGTCTTTTCTGTGCTTGTCTTCTTTTACCAAATACCTATTAACACGGATATTTGCTCTAGATACATCAACACACATCACCCTCTATTCTACTGCAATATCGGTGATGCAATAGATAGATAGATAGATAGATAGATAGATAGATAGATAGATAGATAGACAGATTAGTGTAATCATTTTATTATTCTATATTCGAATATGTTTAATTCAGTGTGATCTGAATTAGTATAAATATAGTGATGCGTTCAATTCGCAATCATTGTGGCCTGCCAAAACCAAGCAATGTTTATTCATATAAATAAGAAATAATAATCATATTAACCTGCTTGAAAATTACTGCTGAATTTTGCCACAGCTAAAATTTATCAGACGCTTTGCCTGGGAGCAGAGAGGAAACCGGAAGGGCAAAGTCTCGTCTGTGAAAAACTAGACAAGTAACCGATCCTCTCTTAGGTCATATCTACGGGTAATCTTTGCCCGTGATTCAGAGCTCATAATTCTCACGTTAAAGACCGACCTTATGTCATACCCGCCTCAGTATGTAGCTTTCTGTTAAATGTACTGCGTATTGACTTATTCAAAGATTGATCCGGTTATGTGTCCTTCTCCAAGTAAGATAAACTTCGTAAATATCTGCAGTTTGCTTTACAAAATAAATGACCCCACATCCACTCCACACTTTCCAGCCAGTGTGCCATATATAGGGAAGTTAATACTAAATTCAATCATCCCGCTCGATTTGATTTTTGTCAAAAAGAAAAATTGAAAATCATACGTCAAAATCTCTTTCACTTTACTGTCCACTCCAAAGCTCGGATATTTTTCTCTTTCTCTTCTCTTTTCTAGAATTCTATCATTTCTTTGGAGTTTAATCGAAATTGGCGTTAGATTTAATTTCTGCTTAACTTCTTTAAATGTAATTAAATTAATTATATTTTTTTTCTTTTTGGTCAATTCTATTTTCCTCTCTTTGAATTTCTTATATTAATGTTTGTCCTGACGTTGCTATTTTAATGTGTGAAAAAATCTTTTTTCATTAGGGACTAATGTTTTTTTCTGTATTTTATTTCTTTGTTAATATGTATGTACCATTCCCATTTCATTGATGTCTGACACACAAACCCACCCCAACATCTCCAGTTTTTGTGTCATATATAATGCAGTTAGGACTAAATTTAATCACTCCACTAGATTCGGTTTACACATAAAATAAGAAAGGTGAACCTGATTCATCGAAATGGTTCATCATTTTCACTTTATTGATATCTCCATTTCTGGGTTCTCTTTGTGTTTTTGTTTTAGTTTGTATATCATTGCTGGTTCAATATCTGTAGTGAACACGAAATGGTTAACATTTAGCAAATATATCTGCCACCTCTGCCTGTGGTCTCGCCTCACCAACAACAAAAAATGAACAATCACATCTCAAGAAGCAAACATAAACCAGCCATCAACATCACCTAAACTGGTCAACATTTTCTTCAAAAATATCCGTGGTATGCGTACTAACCTCTGCAGCATGGAATCTTCAGTCCATGAAAAAACGCTGACATCATGGTACTTTACGAAACTAGCCTTAATCCATCAGTCCCTCACCGGAGTTCTCGATTCACGGCTACCTTTCCCTTTTAAGGACGGATTCCACTGTCCATATGCATGATCTAAAGTTTTACGTCAGGGAACACCTCCGTTTAGGTAGGGTGAGTTCTCTTGAATGCTCTAACAACTCGTACCTTTTTCTCCGCAATTTACTGCTAAAATCAATTAGAGATCTTTTGTTTTATTACTGTTGAACTTCCTCTAGAAAATGGTCCGTGCTAGACTCTCTCAATGATCCTGACACACTTCTCTGCTAGATTTATGCTTTACCTCTGTCTTTGACTTTCGCCAAGCCTTGCAGTTTGCACACTTGGAAAATCCGATCATGCAATAGTTTCTAATAATATTTCTCTTCAATTTTTCTCTACCCTTGCAACTCCTACAAAAAAGAACTATTTAATAATACCAAACAGCAAACTAGTTTTGGTTCCGTGATTTTCTATAAATTGTCTCTTGGAAAAAGTGTTTAGAATCACTGTTGTGGAGTGTGCCTCTGAGGTATTCTCCCTGGTATTTGGCATTGATGCTTTTATCCGGGTCAGTTTGTTCCGACAAAAAAGTCATTGGTCCTTCTCATTTTTTCCAGTCTGCACTGCCGCTATTGCCCACCGGAATCACTTGCGGCTATATCGGATCCACACATCTGACAATCACACCGAGTACATACAGCAGGCCCTCCATAAAAAGGTGAAGCTGGAGCTGATGCCATGGTTATCTCCAAAGCATTTGATAGTGTTCGGCACGCACCGTTCTGCCTCAGCTACAACTATCACTGAATGCTTGCACGGTTTGAACCAATCTTTCCTATGAAGCCGCATATTAATTATCGTCTTAAACGGGCATGCCTCCATACCTCCAACGAAACTGTTATCCGTCAACCTCCTGCCGCACATGCGCGTTGAGAAACATAACCTTTCACAAAACAGTACACAGCACTTCCTCCGCCTTTCTCGCTTAGCTGTTCTCAATTTGAACAACTATACTGAATCAATATCTTGATTTGATCCTAGGAAGGCTGGTTCACACTGTGGGCCCGGAATATTTTTAGCGCCTGTGTCTATCCTGAACATATACAAATTAACCATCCACCCGAGTATTTAATAATGTTTCCATATCTTTTCAGGTGTCCCTGCTATACATCTCAAGGGTCTTGAATAGATATAAAAGAGAATCTCTAATTTAATTGATCCTAAACTGGCAGCACATCTCCAGACACTTTCGCACCTCTTTTACAAATGTTTTCTTGGTTTTTACTCTGCGGAGCTTAGCTCCCTAGTGACCCTTCTAGAAGGATTTACTCGATCAAACAAACTGGCAACAAAGTTTCACGTTTTTAGATTCAAAATAACCCAATGAAGCCATACTTCTAATCTATTTGATACTTTTCTTTCACTTTCCGCTTATAGAACTCTTTTCCGTATTCTGGATTCCCTGCCATCTACAATCTCCAAGAGATTAGATGAAACGTCAGTTGCAATTTGTTATCCGTTTGACCTAAACACTTCTTTAATTCTTTCCGATAACACCCCTAAATCTTATTATTCTCTCTGTTTTACTTTAATCTTACAGAAATCTCATCCCTCCATTATTCCCATCATTCTCCTGTCCATTATCTGACATCTGCTGTAACAGTTTCTTCTGCAGTTCCGCTTTATTTTTGCTGTCCTCCTCCTATATAATCTTTCACTCTCTTCTGCACAATAGTGGCAGCACTCACATACTTGGTGATGAAACGATTAAAAATAAATACCGACGATTCCCATCCTCTTTATGTAATAGTCAATATTCTAAATTATTTTACCATAACAGCTAGGTAATGGTGGTTTTTACTAAATATTCCATGCTTGTAACATTTTGCCCATCTATATTACGATTAATTCAGTTAAGTACCATTGTAATATAACAACCTGGCCCCACCCGAGGAAAGGTTGATGCAAGCGGGGGTGTTTTCCGGTCGTTGAAAGGAACGGATGTTTGTTTGACCTTATTTCCGGCAGTAGCGGAAATGGCTACAAGAAGCAAACAGAACAGGTGTCTCTGAGAATTACGTGAGCGTGCGTGGGCGAGGCAAAATCCGGAAGTACCGGTTTGGAGATTATAAAAAGACCTCGGCGCACGGATTTCAGGCAGAGACAGAGAGACAGAGACAGTCCGGACAGACCAGACCAGAGGAGCAACAGATACGAGACACTCCCCCGTCAACCCTTAGAAGCGCGCTCTCTCACTCTCTGTTCCTTAGGCTACACGGTTCATCGTCATTAATAAATAACTCATATATTTTTATATATATGCGTGTTTGTTGTTTATTGATATACAACACCATATGTGATACACGTTTTAGCAATCATGTCTTGAAAATTACATGACTGATTGGACAGAAGATTATCACGCAGTAGGTTGTCATTGCTTTCTGCGATAGACTGGTTACTGACCAAGGCTACAGAACCCAATCTACCCTATTATTTAATCTATAACTGGAGGAAAAAGACCGAGTAATACCTTTAAGGTATTTGTGCGTAAGTGAATACAAGGAATTCAACTGGAATTCGAACTCGGCTCCCCGATATGTTGTTCAGAGTCGATATTCACTGCACCACAATGCGTTTATATTCCTAAAAATGAGTACTTTTAATTTTTCCTTGTTTTCTTTAAAATAATAGTTTCTTCTTTACTACACCATCATGATCGGCTTCAATGTAACGCTTATAAGTTTGAAAAGCTGATCCGACAGACATTTGTTTCATTGCTGCGAGCTCAAAACTGATTTCTGATTTCAAATGAAAATTTCTAGGTAAAACATGCACAGTTATGAATTTTTAAATGACAGTTTCTCATTATTAAATTCGGCTGTCTCATTCGTTTCTCATCAATTATTTTGTCTTTTTCATTTATTCATTCATATGTTCTACTTTTATTCAAACAGACAAATGCCATCATGATATTCATTTAAATGACATCAACTTTGGAAAATGTGAAAAGTTTCTTTGTAGAACAATTCAAAGACTCAAAATATGTAAATATGAAAACAATGCAGAAATAGTTATTAGGTTTTTTTTTAAGAAAACCGATTTAAATGTAACTTTTCGCGGCGCATTTAGACAGAAGATTTCTCACCTAAACGATTTTCCTGATTCGGTAGGTTTTTCTCAAGGTGTCAGAAAATAAGTTAATTTCAGTTGTTAGGGTCGAAATTTCTCAGAAAAATTGCAACTGACATATTTTCGTCATCTTGTTATCTTTTTAGAACTTTACTGCCAGAATTTCAATCATGAGAAATGATACTGAAATATATTTCTTAAAGTTAATTAACATGCTTTATAATTTTGTATGTGTATATAATTTTATAGTGTCAATCATCGATTGTTTCATGGTGCATAACTGGAATATATATTATTTGATTTAGTACTGCAAAAAAAAAATTCCTGTATTCATTTTCTTCTTTTCGGTGTATTAAAACATTCAATTCTAATTTTATTGTCATGTACTCATTGTTTCTGCCATCGCTCTTTATGTGATATATGTTATAATTTTGAATCGGGCTTTTGTTTAGTTTAAAGGGGTAGATTGCTCTAGGTTCACATGCTATTCTTTTTCCAGATGACTTAGTTTCAGTTCATTCGTTTTAGAAACTGATGTTCTAATGGCCAGGTATTGAACCCACAAATCCTGGACCAAGCCACATTTTTATTATTCAATCAAACACTTTTAAGAAGTTTTATCTACTAGGTCATGTGTGCCCAAGGACCCATGGCCAAGTGAAATATTTTGAATCAGTACATAATTGGCGGGTAATATCATTGGTTGTGAAACTACTTCTTTACAGAAATACTGAGTGATGATAAATCATTTAGGATACCAAATGTACGGAATTCTGAAAAGTGCATTCGAAGTTACCTAAATACAGACGGATGCTTCAAAATACAATTACCAATAAAATTCAGCTTTTATAGTAAAATTTAAAATTATCAATTTATTAAAACTGTCATCAAAATAGCAAATATTATATAAAAAATCGTTTCTAAATTTTAGCACGCAAAGGTATAAAGCACATAAACGCTTGAAATTTATAAAGGTGGGTCAATGGCCCTCTTGATAATATTGGTCAGCATTAATTTATCCCTAAATAAAGTTTATGATCTGCAATCAATGAAAGACTTTCAAAATGTGGAATTGAAGCATGTCGTATAAATAAAAAAAAAAAATATATATATTTGGCTGATTTGTTTCTTATTGTCAGAAATTTGAATATAAGGGAAATTAACATCTGAAGATTTGTTGTTTAGGGATATCAAGCATGATAGAGATACGTTTTTGAAAAACCTTATTTCGTCATGTAGTTATTTTGTTTCTTTTTAAATCTACAGTAGATGTTTAAAATCTTTTTCTTTGATTTGTTTCTATTTTTATTAAAGATTTACACTGCATTTGAGTGTTTAATTTTTTTTTAATTTCTCGATTGAAATGGCTTTTTTACCTTCGAATTTCCATTCTTTTTTCTTCTACTGTTTTACTAGTTGACTATATTTGCATGCTTCCTGATGCTGATATGTATCACTTCCTTGTCTTCTTAATGTATTAGAATGACAGTTAAATATCGCAGAGTCGAAAAACTCTGTTTATAGCCGAGTCAAAATTCCAAATGAGGCATAACGGCTTTCTACGCATATACCCTGCTATAGCTTAAGAGGAAAGTTGTTTGATTTAATCCATTTGTTCCTATAAATTTGTGAAATTTAGGTCGTTGTGAACGCAGACGCTTCCAGATATTTTTATTTAACTGTAGCTGATTTAAAAGCGCTATCCTAGGTCCTTCGCTGTTTCTGTTTTCCTCAATGATCTTCCTCATAAACATTTATCTAGTAGGCATTTACGCAGATGACACTACGTTTGTTCTTTAAGAGAAAATCTCAAGGCTCACGATTTAAACCTGGTTGTTGCTTTTGTAAAATAGCATAACTGGGAAAGGAAATTCATTGTAAAGATTAATGCTTCCAAAACCTAAAAGCTACACGTTAACAACCATAAATAAAATTTCCTGATTGACATAAATATAGCTGATGCTGGTCTTTTGGAGATCAGCAAACATCGCCTCCTTGAATCAATAGTTGCATCTACTGCGAATGAATTTTGCGACATTATGTTGTAGTAGAAGTTTTTTCGTTACAAAATCCATCATGCATGTTTATAAATCTACAATTCGTCAGTGTATGAATATTCCTGCTCCTGGTATTCATATCGACGTTCTTGACAAAATCCAAAGAATGATCGGCAATATAATCGATCTTGATTGGCATCTCTATTTCAGTCATTTTCACTTCATGCGTACAATTTGCATTTCTGCCTTGATAGGGATAAAAAGAAGAACAATCACGTTTTCTCTAACATTTGAAATATTAGAGCGACTCATCACAGCATCTGACAATGTAAATTATTCGTCTAAAGTACACAGTTGGAATGGCTATATTTAACCGTATTTTCTCTGCAAAACAATATTCTTCTCTCCAAGTAAAATATCTTATCTCTGACTTTTCTACAAGTACTTTTTTATGTTAACTGGCTTGACAATTTTGTTTCTTAGCACTTCGACTACATAAGATGAAGCGTGTTAAGATATTGTCTTCCAAGTCACAAAATTTACTGCTGAAACAATTAAATTTACGGTCCACTTCTATTCCAACAATTTCATTTCTCGCACGTTCCTTCTGTTTTACTACTATCCGTGTTAACTACAATTTTCAAAAATTTAAATGCAATGACAATTAACATTTTCTATATTCTGTAAACCCATTCATGTTTTATCTTTTTCTCAATAACCCTTATACTTAGAATTTTCTCTCACTTTCACTCTATGATATCTCATGCGTACTTGAAATAAAAAAAAAACGAAAAGAAAAGACTAAATATTGACATTCGTTTTTCCTTAAAGCTCGTATCCTGACAATTTCGATTATATAAAAATGCAAATATTTTGATTGAATTAGTTTTCTTGTAATAAAATCATTTTTATTACAGAATATTTTTTGATTTACTGTTGAAATAATAGTATTCTTCAATCAAATATTGCGAAAATAAATAGCATTTTCAACAGATTTTTAATGCAGATATTTCCAACTATTTTAAAAATTAGAGTTTAAAGTTGCAGTGAGTTTTTTCTCATCATGTCCCAATCAATCTATAAAAGAAACATTGACTTGCTCTACTATGCAATCATAAAAACTAAAAAACAAGGAATCTACATGTACGAATTTAGAAACGGCGACAATTTAACCATAGCACATTTTGTGAGTTTGTGTTTGTGTATGATAGAGAGAAAGAGAGAGAGAGAGACAGACAGACAGACAGACAGAGAGACTTAGACAGAGAGGTTGTGTATATATGTGTGCGTGTGTGTGTGTCTGAAATGCAAAGATAAGATATGCGTTTTGATCAAATTAAGATGCAGTAGATTAGACAATAAAATAGAATTAATATGTTGCTCAATCGACATAAACGTATATAGATTTGCTTGTTTCTTTTCTGTTCGATAGATGGATTGTTTGTATTTATTTTATGGTTCATCAACAGTTAGAATGCTTTTTTAAAGCAGAAAATATTTTTTTAATATTGTAACGTATATCTGGAGGCGGGTAATAATGTTTTAATTTACAAACCCTCTTCATTATCCCATAGCTGAGAATTAGGGTGAATCGATACTATTCACAAGATTACTTGTGGGTAAATGAATCTAACGAACCCGAATTGAATTGGATTTTGACCTTTTGATTCCCACATCTAGGCCGTTATTTATTTCACTACACGCATTGCTAAGCGGTCAACCTACTGCGTAAAAAGTAGACTCAAATCATTTCAATTCTTTGAGACATATTTTGGTAGAATGAAATGAATACCTACAACAGTTATAAACTTTGTCTGGTGCAATAAATATTGAATAAATTAAACAAAGCATAAATTATTTTTTAACTTGTAAAAAGGGCAATCATTAAAAGGAACGTTTTTCAATAAGAATACCATGACAATATTTTGGCGTTTATTCTAAAGTCTAAATAAATAACTTAATTTTTTGATGAGGTAAATAATTGATATTTTGGCAACGTTTTTTCCTTCTTCAATGACCGCTAATCATATATTAAGACACAAATTACGCTGATCTGTTGACAACTAGTCAGCGACAGCAATTTCCGTTCTGAAAGAGACCGATTGCAAAATAACGATTGATAAATTTAGATGACCGTCTGAGTCAACGCACAGCAAGAATCTAGGCGGTGAGTTAAAGATAATTCAGACGTTAACATCTGAGAACCCACTTCCAAGATTGATGGATAAATAGGCTTGGTCGGATGGGAGTGCAGCTGAAATGTCCAGAGTTTGTGTAAATCCATCATGAAAATTTATGATCGCCACGCACTTTTCAAATAATTGTATAATTTGATGTTTACATTTGCAACCCGACTGTCATGTTTGGGATGGTTTCTTCATTAGTCATATGATAATTGATAGAGGAAGATTTGTAGAATGCGATGTAGAACAAGAGAAAAATGTAGTCGAACGTAGAATGTATCACTTCAACACGAACAATTATGTTTCCATATTAGTATTATTCTTATGTATGACACTGGGCCATAAACAGAGAGTATTCTCCATAGATTGTGTGACGTTTGAATTTAATGTATTCATATTTAAGATATCTGTCATTTAAATTTGAGTATTTAGACCAAAACTTCGCATTTGTAAATAATTTGTAGCAGTTTACGCTGCGGTTGGTCAGTCATTTATCTGTTAACATTGATATATATTTGTGCAATCATGTTTCTTATGATCAATGACTGACAATGTAGAAAATTTTCTATTAGTAGCTGGGATTACATTGTGCAGTAGACAGGATGCCAAAAACACCCACAGAAAAACCAATATATCTTGATATACCATCCACAGCTAGAACGATAAATATGGGATTAATACCATTCCCAAGGTTATTTGCGCATAAGTGAATACATAGAATTTATCTATAATTCGAACTCGAATCTCCGATTTCTCATTCTGATCCGATATGAATTGCACCTCAACGCACATCCCACACTACATCGCTCCTCCATATCTTCTCGGCCTTAAGGCATGCTATGAACAGCTTAGAAAATCTTAATAATATCACCGCGTATGCTATGGGTGTGTAAAATTTAACCGTGCACGTAGGTGTACGCGCTCAGTTCTCTTCATTAAAAACCAATCCTGTTTCACAACTCACCTCAATGTGGAGATGTGCAGTATTAGCCTCCGCACATTTGAGAAGGTGAATATTTACCGGCGTCTGTACTACCTCAACAATAATCAATACCAAATTTCGCCAGACTACATTCTACACATACTCACCGATTCAGGTGAGTCTTTGGAATGAATAAATTAGACACTTTAGCAACTAGGAATTACAAGTACTTTAAATATTTGGTGTTCTCTCATACAATTTGTGACTAAAACAAGTTATATATATATTTATATATATATATATATATATATATATATATATATATATATATATATATATATTGTTTTCTGTTTCGCTATATCACAGCTCACCAGTACGGTTAGACTCCGATTGCTACATAACACAGGCTCGAAACCCGACGAATTGGTGTCACTCGGCGACTCTACCCCTGAGCCAAGGGGCGTTTTTAGCGCATATCATATTACACGCCGAATAGCTAGAGTGCTCAAACTCATATTTACTGAATATATATATATATATATATATATATATATATATATATATATATATATATATATATATTGAATGATTGATTGATTGATTACATTTTGGTCATAACAAAATTAGACCAGTACACATTTGTATAAAAAAAGTGTTCAATATTGTATTCATCATTTGTAAAAGAGTTATTTAGCGACCGAGGTTTCTACCACGAATGCTGCCTTCAGGCGATTTGCAATAACTGATTTTATAGTTCATAGTTATTTTAAGAACGCTCGAGTCATTTTTTAACGCTCACCTAACGGAGAATTTTTGAACACGCAATTTTTTAAATTACAAGAAAATATAACGTTTGCATCCATGGTTGTATGAACATAATGGGTATCTTTTTGTATGGTCTCCCTTAGCAATACAGTAATTAATTTTTGTTTGGGAATACCGTAATTGCTAACTTTTCTTTCTGGCACAGTCTACATATTTTGCCACCGTTGTAAGGTTTGGCTGTTTTCACTATACTCCACGATATATTTGGGTCTTTTGCATATTTTGATTTCAAATTCCACACGTGGCTAGCCAAGTTTGTACAATTTTCTAAAGTTTTCTATTCTTAATGTAGATTTGTAATTGAACAACCTGATTTAACCACATGACTTACATGGTCAAACCAAAATATATTTGGGATCATCCAAAAAAAAACTTTAAGAACATATATATATATATATATATATATATATAACAAAGTAAACTATGAAATTTCCACATATATCCTTAACTGCCTTTAATTAATAACAGAAGCCATCGGTTTTGATTCATTCAAATTGTTCCCATACTTAATATTTCTTGTTTTCACACAAAAGTGACGTCATCATCTGTGGTGCAAAATTCGCTTCCAGCCTTTTGTATGCTCGTCATTAATGTTTGTTCGTGAATTTCTATGCTATAATGTAATATGACATCTTCAAAAATGTATTCTGTAAGCCGAAAGCTTAGATTGGATTATAAAAATATTATAAATCAATCTTGCATTTTCTTTCTTCATTTCATAATAATGCTATTAAGCTTATGTGAAAAAAATTTACGCAAAATTGAAATACAAAATTTATGTATATTAATTTTTTTTAATCTGAGAAAAATCAAGAGGATGATAGCAATCAGTTTAAATGTTAATTTCTTTATGTTATATCTGTATTTGTGTTACAGGGAATGTAACAGAAGCTCGTGCTGGAATTCGATTCTCTTTCGTTATATTCAATTTCACAATATATTATTGTGAGTGTTATGAATGAAAATATTATTTTTCAAGCTACATGGTAAATGTCACAGTAAACAAGACTCTTTATATCGGGTTAAAATCATTTCATTAAAAAAAACATTAAATTCAAAACAATTATAATATAATATTTTGAATATGTATGCCTACAAATCATATTTTCCGGGCTATAGATTAAATGGCAGTGTAAATATAACTCTATTACAGTGCTTCTAAACCTGTTTAATAAAAGAACAGCATAATCTTTACAAAAATATCTGGAATGTATTACTGCAATAATTTTCTTCAGAGATGCAGTTTAAAAGGCAGGGTAATCTGGACTGTATTCGTGTGGCTGAATCACTACATTGAATGGAAAATATTGAGTTTAAAAAATAACTCCTAGAAAATTATGAATACAAATAATCTTTACCGAACAATGGGTTAATTATCACTGTAAACTAGAGTTGAAAAACGCCCCGCCACAAAAAAAATCAGTTCGAAATAGTATATCTGATAACATGCACGCTATAAACCACTCAAGATAGCATATAATTCAGTGCAAAATCGTGGACTATGATATCTGCTGTGTGTGAATGTAAAATATTAATAAAATTGTAAGAAATTCGTCAACTTCATAATTATATTAGTACATATATTTAATGAGTAGGATGTTTGAAAATTTAACTTTTGGATGTTTATGTTTTATGTTTTATTATGAGTAGTAGACATTTAGGTCTTCAGCTCCTGCTATCCATGCTTTATTAGAAATATCAGACAAATTTTTATGTAACATTTCATGTGATCTTATGATTTCTTTCTTTTGAGGACATAAATTACATTAAAAAATCGTCCAAATATTTTGTTTATCCGAAAGCTTTTGGCTATAATTTTATCCATTTTCGAGGATTAATGTGATTTTACGTGAAACAGAATTTAAGTGGGGTCATATATAATGTTTACTTGTTGTATGAGACATGTCTCGAACACGGTAAGCATGCTGTTAGTGTGTTCGTAGATGATGTTATATGAAAAAAAAAACATTCTAACCTTACTCCGTATATAATGCAAACCAGTATTTTACATTATATATACCACCACTCACAATCGGTTAGATTGAAGATAACATTCATCTTAGAATATGACTCAATGTGTAGCCGAAAAAAAATTGGAAATTTACATTATTTATATATATATATATATATATATATATATATATATATGTGAGAGAGTGTGTTTGTGTGTGTATATATATATATATATATAGATAGATAGATAGATAGATAGATAGATAGATAGATAGATAGATAGATAGAATATCAGATAATCTTTAACGCTTCTTTTTATGATTACATGGAATAAACAATGTCATTATTATTTCTTTCATATGATAAAATTTGAAGATATTTCATATTTGCTTTGTTCTACTAAATGTAACATTAGACATTATGTATATAATGTGTTCATAATTTTAGATTGATGGTTACATGTTTAAGAATTTTTATTTTGTATTTTAATCACTATGCAATTGTAGAGCGGAATCGATATAACATTAAAAATGTGGAAACTTACACAAACACTATTGTCATCGATTGTAGATTATGTGTTAGTATTGAGTCAAGCATTTGATAATAATTATTCAAATCGCTTCATGATATTATAAATTATAAACTTCCAGAATATTATCACAAAGAAATTTTCTTAATTTTAAAGTTGTCACTTATTCTGAAAAATGTCAATATTCTCTTTCAACTATTATTTCTTTCTATTTTACCCCAATTGCTCAACTTTTCTACACTATCAACACTTATTGAGCAGGTGAAGAGGCTCATCCCTTGTTCCCTGTTTAGGATGTGGTTTCCGGCTTTCTCTCATCCCATCTTTTAACTCTGCTCTTTTTTATTTTTTCAATTGGAGTAGATAGACTAAATTATCACGCGGTTCATACTCCAACCACCTATATTGAACAGGTGAAAGGCTCATCCCTTGTTCCCTCTTTTGGATGTGGTTTCCGGCTTTCTTTTTTCCCATCTTTTCACTCTTCTCTTTTTTATTTTTTTCAGTTGGATTAGATAGACTAAACTATCGCCCGGTTCAAACTTCACCCACGTCTATTGAACAGGTGAAGAGGCTCACCCCTTGTTCCCTGTCTAGGATGTGGTTTCCGGCTTTCACTTTTCCAATCGTTTGACTCTTACGTAGCCCCTGCACATCAGTGGCGTTACCGACTTGCTCGGGGTGATATGATTAAAAGAGAGTTACCCACTAAATGTTGATGATGAACCTTCAACAAATACTTTTTTGCACACACGCATGTTGTTCTATACGCGACTAGAGTATAGGAAAAACGGGTTCGATATATTTTCATTAAGGTATAGATTTAAAGCCTATTCAGAATGTTTGTGGAATATTGGAAACATTCTAAGATATTTAAATATTATTATATTTTTCTTGCTATATATTCTTAATAAAAAGAAAAAATCTATCAAACAGTTAATTCTACAATGGTGTTTGGATTATGAACACAATTTACATTATTATATTTTCCTATGGATTCCTACGGATTTATAATCAGTTTTTTTAATACTAGACAGTTGTTTGATATCAGTGTTTTTATAGGGCAATGGCTGGTGAGCTTTTTTGTCATATAAGAAGCGGAATATTGAAGTAAAACAGGCCTTGTTATGAAGAAGCTCGCTGATAAAAATAGTGTTAGATGTAAGGGACAAGGATTGTTAACTGAAGACTAACGATTACTCTGAAAATTTGAATCAAGTTAGATATTTCGAAGACCAAAAATAAAGAGAGAAGAATTGTTATTTTTAATGTTACAGAAAAGCAGAAGGAAGAAAAATTGACATTTTCAAGAGGTTAGTGGGAAATTAATGAATTAGTAAGTATTGCGGGAAACAGAAAGTGGACACAATTCTGAACGATGACCCGTTGTGGAAAGCCGACTTCCTGATGATATTCGGAAGATGGACGTATATATTAGGAATTTTAAATTTACACACACCCTAGTGAAAAATTCCTGAGACAACATTTTTAATTTTCTTTCTTTCAACACCCGAACGGTTTTCAACCCATTGGAGTTACAGGGTGTAATCGATTTCACTTTTTTTTTTACTCAGATTAGATCAGTTGAATTTGTGTGTAGAAATATGAATGTATTTTCGGAGTGCATGATGAAAGTATATTTGGCCTTGAAAATTATTAGATATCATACAGCCATTGACTGCAATGGATATTAGTGCAAGAAAGCATTAGAAAATTGAAACGCTGTACATGCAAACTTTCCAATGTTTGTCAGCCATTTTAACTATTCATTTCTGTCATCAAGGCAAAGAATGGAACAAAATGTTAAAAACGCAAAGGAAAATGCAGTCTGAAGAGCGAAACAAGGCCAGGAAACAAGGGATCAAGGTAAGTTTGAAAGATCATAGAAAACACTCTTCATTTCTTTTCAGTTATTTTAAAAATGTGTGTATTTAAGCTGCACAACATTCTAGATATTTTCCATCTGATTGAAATTATAAAAATTAAATTCATTTTTATATCTCCTCTATGCCAGATGCAAAAGTAATATATATATATATATATATATATATATATATATATATATATTGCCACAGGTAATTTATCGCCATATTATGGTATTACTTTTGCGCATGCTCGTTTGTATTTCTTAGATGTCCGGTATAATAAAATCAGTTTTGCAATGCCTGTAAAAAAGTGAGCGCCATGACGCAATTCACCCCGCCAGTAGTATCAAAAGAGCATGCAAATATTTTGGAGAGTTTCCAAGCAAACTGAGGACATTGCTGAATCTTTGGATAGATTTGGGTGGTGATTACAGATTTACAGCAGTTAGGAAAATTTGCACTAATAGTTTTTAAGAAAAAAGTACGCACAAATTTGTAGTTAAAGGTCTGAGACACAACATGGACGTCTATATCAAGAGTCTTAAGCTAAAGTTTCTACCCTGGATAAAGCGGGTGGCTGCTAGCAACTAATTCTGGCAACATTATTCTCTATCATGACATGAAAAAGAAAAATCCCATTAATGGCTCTCAAATAATTTCTACAACCGCTCAGTTCCTTAAAAATGTTAACGTAACACCCTAGATTGCAAATTCCTTGATTATTTTGTATGGAGCGCAGTTTAACCTGTGACCAACGAAAATTCATTGTAACGCCAAATATGATCTGAAGTCAAGGATTTACCAACTTAAACAAGAAAACCGCAGTAGATTCCGAAGTCAACTGGGTGTGATAATTGAAGCAAATGTTCATTTACTTGAATAAGTGCAGATTTTAAGATATTATTGTGTAAGTTTCATAAATATATTTGTTAAAAAGTAGTTGTCAGTCGTAGTGTCATTTCCTGCGTAATCTAGAGGAGAGTTTATCCATTCCCGATATATATATATATATATATATATATATATATATAACCTGATCATTATCTAAGCCAAATTTTTCATCTCAATGTACATATCAATCTATTCTTCTTCTTCTTCTTCTTCTTCTTCTTCTTCTTCTTCTTCTTCTTATTGTTCTTCTTTTTCATCTTCTTCTTCATTTTTGAAATATTTTTTATGTCCGAGTTTTTCCAAGACTTAGTCAATCAGCCCCTCCACATTTCCCTATATTTTGTGGCTTTTAGCAAGCTTTCATTTTTATCCTCCAAATATCGCTGTGCCATTCAGTGCTCAAGTGCGTCAAGTATGTTACACGCTAATTTCCCTTGACTTTCTTTCCATGTATCTACCTGAAAATATCAACTTCTATAAACCCTACTTCCGCATTACATAACCCAGGAACCTAAGAGGTCTTTTTTCTGAAGTTCAGTATCAATTTATTTACACGTTCGGTCTATGTTAACCACAACATATTTCAGTAACCGAACATTTCGTTCGCTTCAAGTCTCTGCTTCATCTTTGATGAGATTTTCCAGCATTCTAAACAACAGTCACCACATAGAAATCCAGTATTCTCTTATTTGTTTATAGCTAAATGTTCCTGTTTCTCAATACTCTATTCATCTGCCTGAATCCGTCATTAACAATGCCAATTTGTCTTTTACCCTATTTAAATCTGCTGAACTATTTTCCTGTCCGTATGCAGGCAATTTTCTGCTCGGAAATATTTTAGATGACTCTCATGGCTTTCCAAAATATTTCTAAGTTACGGAACATTTTTATGAATTTTTTGTAACGTAATTTGTCGAATGTATTTCCGCAGACTATAAAACACAAGTATACATCCTTCTTGATTTGTATTGCCTTTTCTGATAAAATATTTGGTATAAATATCGCTTTAGTCCAGTGCCCTTGACAAAACCGCTGCCTTCTTGTCCTATACCTGGCCTTATTCTGTTACGTCTTCTATTCATCAGGATTCGGTTCAATCTATTACAAACACTAAATTATATCTAAATTCATTCAGTTTATTATCTATCTCCGTTTCTAATTAATTATATACCACTGTTCCTATCTCTATATCTGTCTATCTATCCATATTTATTTATTGATGAAGAGATTATATCAATTTAGTTGATTATTTTTACTGTTTTTGTGACATTACCTAAGAGCACTCATCATTTATAATATTTCAATAAACGCTACTTTAATATTTTGTTTTACTTTCAAAATAATACAAATAATATTTAGTTCATCAAACTCGACCAGCCATTGATCAGCATTGCCCAAATATACCGGTGTATGTCCACTGAAAATTAATTTGCAATTAGCGGCAGCTTGCTAAATTAAATTACAGTCAAACTGTGAAATTAATTCATATTGAAAATTAAATTAGCCCCACGGACACAGTTCTGAAGAAAAAATAACAGAGGAATTAAATTAGAACAAAGTGTTTTGCTCTTTTTAATAAACGCCGATGTGGATCTCCGCGGCAAAAGACAAAACACACTTCACTCTCAGACGGGAAAAATTAATAATTCTGCCTAATGAGACACTTAATAATGGAACATTAAAAGACCTTGTATTGCATTTAGAATAACACTACACTTCATGGAAATATGGCAAAATTCCCCGAGCATTTTCTTATTCATTTTACTATCTCTTTCCATCCTTGTTCTATTTCTTTCTCTCTTTTACTTTCACACTTGCTTATTTAATTTTTCTCTGTTTCCAGAGAGTTTGTTTGCGTAGCCAGGATTTTGTCTTTTGATGAAGGCCACCCCGTTCTTTGTTTACCGAGTGGTTTTGAACAAAATGGGTAATTAACGCTAATGACTGAAAGTGAATTAAAATTCCGTATTTAATAACTGATTTGTGTGTGTGATGTGTTTCTCTGCGTGTTGTGTGAGTATGTAAAAAAGAAATGGGGAGAGATGAGAGAAAGTTTAGGTAAAGGAACTGAACATAGTAAAAATAATAATAATAATAAAAACATCCATCCAAATATCAATTAAAAAGAATAATAAAAATCTCAGTCTGCAAGAGAAATTTAGAAATAGCGTAACAATGAAGAGGAAAACACGGGTGAAACAGGATAGGTCTAATGATAATAATGGAATTTAGAATAATGAGAAGGATGGAGATTGAAAGGCATAAAGTCAGTAAAAAAAAATCGTATAATATAATTTTATTTTCTCATTATTTCACCCAAAGCAATGCAGGAATTCCTCTTGTCTGTATTAATTTACAAGGAATTAAAATGAAGGTAACGACTGAATTTAAGGATGATCGAGGAAAGGACACAAGATGAACGACTTTCAAGTAAATAGAACATAGTGATTGACGTTGCATTTAAATGTTTGAACATTCTAGTAATCATGTAAGCAAGTAAACTCTTCTACTGGCTCCTAGAGTGAGAAAATACTCTTGAAGTATAATGTCGGTTGCATGTAACTCCTTCAACAATAATCAACAGGAACCTAGTAATAAACCTGGTAACATGATATTTGGGAACACATGGAAAAATATCGGCAGAACTGTTGCCATGAAAATATTTTAAGAAAAAACTTAAAGGAGCAGAGTCATATCTATAAGAAAGTGAGTGAAATCGTGATAAAAGAACAGGTTCGATTGTATAAGAGATTTTTGTTTTTTGTTTTACCAGGAGTAAGAAAAAACATGTAACAGCCCAGATATGACATCGGTTTTCAATATCCTGTTCAATGGTTGAGCCGTAAATCTTCATGTTGGACTCTGACAAGAAAGCTTTGTGGCAGAACAAATTCCCTATTAGTAGATACAGCTATTGATTAGATGTAGTTGCCCAATTTCAGATCAGTTGAACCCGTGAGGTTAAGAAGCCGCAGTGTATTGTTCTCAGGGAGATTAACGTCAGCCATGCGAATGGCAGGTAGAAAAGTTTCCGTTTGGCAGTTAAATATTAGAAGTATTGTTTTGGAGAAATTAAAATTTAAAACATATATCTTACTAGAGGTAACTACTGATTGGAGGTCCTTTCAAGAGTATGCATTATGTTTATTTATCAGATCTGATAGATTTTCTGTCACATATAGAGTACATGGTAGTGTCATCTGCATAAATACTAGCTGGGATATGATGGCATGAGGTAGATCATTGATAAAGATCAGAATCAGCGTAGAATAGAAAATTGTGGGTGAAATCCGTTTTTTTTAAAAGACCTGAAAGTGAGCTGGTTCAAAACAACGTTCATTTTATGATTTGGCAGTTATTATTATACTGAAGTACACAAGTAATGCATCACAGTCGCTCTAGTGCTTGCGTAAAAGATCAACCTGTTAAACTTAATCCAACGCTTTAGATATATATAGCGCTAAAGCTCAAGAATCGCAGTTATTGTCAAGAGCTTGATGTACCTATTCAGTGATGGTTAACGATATTTAACTTTGTTAATTTTTTTCTTTCATTATAGGAGTGTGTGGGTGAATATATTGTTATGATCGTTCAGTTTGTTACGATAAATGTTGCATTGACATTGTTATGATAAAAGTGTTCAAGTGTAAAATCAATAATAATTTTGATTCTGTATGATGCGCAAGCTGGGTTATGATGTATAATTTCTCTTCAAAAAACCATGTATGCGTAGAATTCTGATACGGATGCATTTCTATTGGCCGAGTTTTGAACATAGGACGACTACTAAAGCAGTTTTTTCCAAGAAATCTGAAGATCAAACACGTTTCCTACAGCTAAATTGTTTAGAAAATCTGACTCACAACTGGTGAAATGCAAAGTCAAATATTCAGTATGCGTTCCTTTAATAATCTTTCTTCCGCTGTCTGCGAGAATCGATATTACTAACTAGTATAATAAAACGAATACAAAAAAAGTAATTGATAATATCTATGATGTAGTGTAGTTGCAATGACAGAGATAAATGGCGACAAAAGATCACAACATTATATAATATCATCAGGAAAATAATATTGTATATCGGACTAGATGTTAGTCTCTGGGAGAATATAATAAGCTATGTAGTAAACATTGATTGCAAGTTTATTCTATGGCTATCGAAAATTCACATATGAAACACAAGACGATTCTTTATGTAGATTTTTGGAAAAAAGGCTTCTTATATGACTTCATGTATGGTATTATTAATTAATAAACAAACACATTAGAATGAAAGAAATAATGACTTTGTGCGGAAAGGAAAATATCTTAAACTATATTATAAAAAATAATTAATGTGAGTTTTACACTCATTAGAATATAATACAATGAATGAAAATAAAAAAAAATAATTACATTATCAATTCACGGTTAATGGACTCAACTTTATTGCTGTTATATAAAAGTTCAGGTCGCTTTACTCTCAGCCTTTAACATCTGTATGTTGAAAAGAGAAACACCAGTCATCAAAGCTTCTGGGAACTTCAGCTTAGATTCTTAATTTAAGCTAGCTGGTAGCATTTTTTTTTTACAATTATCTATGTCACAATACATTTAATATCTTTTTATCTTTAATGCTCTTTACTTTCTTTTCGCTATTTTCTACTAAGTTTAGGCATACCCTATTCGGGCAATAAACTGAATATAATTATCAGCAAATTTATTAACGACCATTTTAGTCCACTAATCTTTTGTGCTGCTGCTTCTTGCTACACAGAAATACATTTAATAAGGCTTCTTATTTCTTACTAGTGCTATTTACTTAAACCAATTTAAACCTAAGAAAATGATTTCTGGTTTTATGTATCGTTCCTTCAAAATTTATGTCGAACGAATAGAATAGTATAATGTTCATTTGCATCACTTTGTAAGAGTGAGTAAGGAGTGGGGATAAGCTATCTTGTCAGGCTTCAGAACACAATCAATGTACAAATATGTTTACTTTGTTGTATATCAATTGATGTACTGTCTTCTGTTTGATATGAGACTGATAATAAATCGCTTTCAATAACGTTTAGAATACCGCATCATCCTTATAGTATTGTTCACACTAAAGGAAAATGCACAGTCTAGTGTGTTATTCAAAACATAGCAGCGGTTCAGAGGTTAATTAATGTCTTCTATTATAGTATTATTTGGGGGATAAATGTAGGTCAATTCCCTTATCGCTGAGTTTAAGACATGCTGAGAAATTTAACAAGAAAATGATCATAAACATACGTAATTAAGTTCAAACAGAAAAAATGTTGTAAATTGTATTTCCAGACCATACCCGGATTGAAAATTTATGAGGAGAGCTGAAACTACGAATTTAATAAAGGAATCCAAAATCCCGCAGGAACTAAAGTAATTTTTATTGAAGAATGGAAAAATTCTAGCCAAAAAATATACAAGAAATTTGTAGGCGACTAATCGAAAGGCAAACATGCTTTAATCATCAATAACGGTTAAGCTACAAGAGATTCATAGCTGATTTATAAAATGCATGGTAAACTAATGCGTTATTAAATATTGATATTTTTCGTAAGATATTTCTAATAATTATATTTAAATATTTGATTGTTAATGTATTGTTACCAGTAAAATGTATATTAATGTGTGTTAGAAATACCTAAAGAAATATATTTGTAATGTATTGTAAACAAATTAAACTTGCATATATATATATATATATATATATATTATTTTGAACATTATTTTTACCGATACTCGTATTTAAGTAGATATTCTGTTTTTAATTAAACAGTATTTTATATTTTATATCTACCGGCCTGATCATTTTACGATAAATTTTATCGGTAAAATAATGTTCAAAATAATTCATTACAAATTTTCGGTTGCTTATAATCAAGTTTTGTTAAAATTCATTAATTTAAGTAAGTATGCAAATATGGAATCGGTTATTGCTCCACACCTAGTAAAAATATAGCCTGTTCCAAGTCGTATGGAAAAGGCTGGTTCAAAGTTTTGCACACAGCTTGTTCTAATAATCATTTAAATATTTTAAAATTAGTCTGTATGTCTTTACATCTTTGCCGGCAGACGGATTTCGTGAAGTTTCTATATTTGTTGATTATTTTAACTGTTCTTCGCTGATAATTTACATGTGATTTCTCATCCACTTGGTTTTAATATATATATTGATATGTATATATATTTTAACGTGGTTCCCTCCTTTTCTGTCCTTCATTTACGTTTGATTTTTTTTCGATTGATTTATAATTCTGACGATTTTTTTCCTGATGAGATTTTGGAAGAATGGGACTTAGGGAATGTCAATAAATTCCATCTATATATCTATATATATATATATATATATATATATATATATATATATATATATATATAGATAGATAGATATATATAGATATATATAAGACCATCATAACTTACGCATTTTTACAAATCAACACGCGCAGACGTAAGTACAAAAGCACACAAAGTAGAATAGATTAACCTGACGCCGAAAAAATAAACATATATTAGATTTTTCTTAATCTATAATTAACTGAATTACGTAAATATGAAGAGATTTCTGATAGCTGTAAAACAATAGCACGAACTATGACAAATACGTTTGTTTTAAACTATAATGTTGGTAGCATAATGAACTAAATGGCATGTTCTATATCAATTTAAATTGTATATATAAACTAAAATCTCTGAAAGCTATACAATGAAAATTTTGTACTATAAGACAACTCATGTAACTTCCTAAATTTATTCAAACATGATGTCATAGACGAGAAATAGAATTCTCGAATAAAGTCGGAAATTTAACCTCTAAGATACGACACTATACATAAATCCAAAGCGAAATGCTTACCAATAAATCCACAGCTCAAAACGGAAAGAATCAATTAAGATGAATCCAAGACGGAAAGATCTACTAAAAGCCGAAGGTTTAAAAGAAAATTTCCACAAAGCAAACTCAATAAAACTACCATAAACTAACTAAAACTATTCCAATAACTACCATAAACTACCATAAACTACCATAAACTAACTACAACTATTCCAATAACTTCATCAGACACGCCAATAAACCAATGATTTTATATTTGTCAAGCAACAAGATTAAAAGAAAAAGACACTTTTTACTAGATGACAAAAGAAAATACACTACATTAAAAATAACCTTGCAGAATCATATTGGTAGCTTAAATACCACAATGGCTTTCGTGGATAGCAACACAGGTAACTGAAAGGTAATATAAAGATCAATAAATCATAAGCACCAACATTTTATATTCCAAATCCCTGTATCACTATACTATGCTTTTTCCTCTGGATAATCCCATCCATTTAATTTTGTGAAGAATTTCGTCTGAAGAGTTGTCTGTAATAGCTCTGCAAATAAGCTATTACCAATGGATTTACAAATGTATTCAAATTATTATTATTACTATATATATATATATATATATATATATATATAAACTGAATATATGGATAGGAATCCTACGAATAGTATAAGTAAAGAAAAAGTCTTTAATCTAACGTTTCAGTTTAACAAGCTTCTTCAGAGACTTAATTAAAAATTTAAAAATTCAACAGAAAATAAGTTGATTAAGGTGTAGTTTTGCTGGTCAGATATATGTCACGTGTGATTAAAGTAATGGATGAATATTAAATGTAGAAAAAATTGTCCGTTTAAGTGTGTGTGACAATGCGCAATAAAACATTAGTGGTTTATTAAGAAAGTCAGTGTATGTAAGCGGGAAAAATGTGTGTTAATCGCATTCAAAGCATACACGAACTCATTGTGTGTATATGTCGATAACATTAGTATGTGTGAATGATAGTGAAGAAATACATTTTCTTTCAAAATACGTAACAAGTAATGTAAACATGTGTCAAGTGATGGAACGATTTATCTTTTAAATAAAATGAGAGTATTAGTTATGAATGTAAGTGTTGAGAAAAATCACGTGTGAATGTGTCCCTTTATGAGGCAGTTAAATTAATACATAAAAAGAGGTATGTACGTGTCATTTGATGGAAATATTTTCTATTGTAAATAACGTGAGAGACTCATGTATGAATGTATATCTATGAAAGAATCATGTATGAATGTGTGCGTATATATGTATGAATCGTCAACGAAATGTTTTCGTTTAAAATTCAAGTGAAAGAAATGTGTAACAGTATTAAGCAAACTTTTTAGAAAAAAATAATATTTGAAAAATAATTTTAAAGATTAGAATTCAACAGTATAATAATATATTAAATATCTATATATTTAAGATATTACAATGAAATAATTAAGTAATAATATATAAACCAGAAACATACACGCAAATTAACATAGTAAATAATTGCAATATTACAATTAATCAGATAAAATGACACATATTATGAATAATAGTAAATAATAAATAATAATTATCACTACCATCATAATGATTATTACTACCATTGCCATTATTTTTAATATTCTTAATATTTTTATATTTTTTATTTATTTTTTATTATTTACTATTACTCATTAGGTTAGAAAACTATGTCGGGTAACAACTCGTTTACCAATGAATAATATTCAAAACTTCTACAATAGAATTCTATTGAACACTTTTAATATAACATTGTATTGGTTTTCAATTGATTATCAACAAAGAATATGTAATTAAACAATTATATATATATATATATATATATATATATATATATATATATATATATATATATATTGTTGTGGATTCAATATAATAATAACAAATATGAGAGGAAAAATGTAAGTATACATTTACACGTTTAGTACATTCAGGAATGCATGTTAGTAGGAGTCAAATATATACACAGAAGTAAGTCCGGGTAACATGTCTACATTCTTGCTGACCAACGAGCGACGGTAGAACTGCTCTGACATGCACTACATCTCTAACAACAACAAAACACGTTAACACACCACAGACACTATACAGACACCCGTTCGCTGTAGGTAGGTTTATAAGTACGCCTTTGACGAGTCCATTGAGTTTGTAAAAATGGGCGATTCTTAAGCCCCACTCACTAGCTTCTTTTTGCGAGGAGGTAGCATTTTTTTAAGTTTGAGGTTTAATATTCTCATCGGCTTCCAAAGTATTATATACATCGCGCCACACTTTTTTGAAAATGACGAATTTGGCTCTTCGTTCTTTCTTTGATTTATGTGTATCCTTAGTTCACCTAGTGTACACGTTTTTCTGTAATTATTGTTGTAATAAATACGTTTTTTGCTCGATTTCTGTTGTGACTTTTTATTTCTTGAAAATACCTTCTTCGTAAAGCTTTTTTTTTGCAACAAGCATTCATGTGTACATTCCATATATGAAATTTCTGTATCCAATCCATGCCTACCAGATCATGTGTGTTTTTTTTGTAGACTTTTAGTTTTCTTTTTTTTTTAATTTATCATTTACAATAATTTCTCCTTCTAGTTTAATTTTATTTCCGTTTTTGATATGCCAATTTTTTGAGTGTGTAGCATGGTCGTCCTATTTAACTTCCGCAATGTTTGTAAATTTATAATCGTCAAATCCGATCCCGAATCCAGTTGCAATTTAGTCTTTTATTCAGAATTTCCTTTTCAACATCTTTTCTCATATTTTCATTGTTCCTATTATTATCTTCCATCCTAGCAAATCTTACTCTAGTAGGTTTTTTTCTACACACCGATGCTTTGTGCACATTTCATCACACTCTTGGCGCTTTTTATATTTGAAAAGACAATCTTTAAACCAATGCCACCCACCACATCTAGAACATGCAGAAGTGTATTTTTTCTCTTTACCATTATAATTTCGTTTTGTCTGTGGGGCGGTTACAAAATGTAAATTTATTTTTCCTTTCGAATGTGCGCGACTCCTGATCTTTGCTATGTTTCTTTATACTGAGGCATTTCTGGCAATCCTCTGCCAATTCTTGTAATGTTCGACCTGGCTTGTTTTGCAGTTTGGTCAGCATGCGTTTTCTCATTTCCCTCTCTTCAGCAGCAACTAGTCCTTGTACAAATATGAGACAATAGAAATTGTCTGGAGTAAGTTATGACAATTTAAAATCGTCACTATCTTTATTGACGATAGCTGCAAAAATGGAATTGTCCTCATTTTTTCTTTTCTGAGATTAAGAGATATCCACCTTTTATGGAACAACAAGATTTTGATGTGAGGCCTGTCACTGCCTTGTCGAATGTTTGATTTTTCGGGATTTTAGAGAGAATGTAATCTACGAACTTAGTGTGTACGTCTGTTCCTAATTTCCGGAGTAGGAGTTTTATTTTTTTTATTTTCACTCCAATGCAGACAGTCAATATAAAAAATATCTTCGTATCGCCTGTAACACTTTCCAAATTTTTGTCTTCCTTAACAGAATATTTAAAAATTTCAATCGCGTTCCACACAGCATCTTCTGAAAATATCTCCTCCATTTCCGTGTTCCTATCAAGAACTGTGCTTGTAAATTTCAATAACATTTCTTGCAATTGTGTTTGACTTATGCATTTCTATTTTTCTCCTTTGAATTTCTATTTGTCTTTCTTTGTTAGCCTTTTTCATTTCCATTTGTATCTTAACTATTTCGGGCATTTCACGGCCCACTGGCTTCTCTCTGACAAACAGTACGGGTTTCACTTCACCAGGTCTACAACTGATATGCTAACGACCATTACCGAGTACATATACCGGGCTCTTGACAATAATGGCGAAGCTCGAACTATTGCCTTGGATATCTCCAAAGCGTTCGACAGGGTCTGGCACGCTGGACTCTTGTGCAAACTGCGGAGCTACGGGATTACTGAACATCTGTTTGACCTCATCCAGTCATTCCTCTCTAACCGCACATTGAAGGTAGTATTAAATGTGCATGCCTCCCAAAACTACCCTACGAACGCAGGCGTTCCTCAAGGTTCTCTCCAAGGTCTCACGCTTTTTCTGATGTACATTAATGATCTCCCCGACGCCATTAGATCCCAAGTAGGCATGTACGCCGATGACACAACAATCTACTCTCGCATCGATTAAAAACCAGCTGTTGGCCACAAAGCGAACCTCGAGCTTGAAAAGTACCTCCAATCCGTAGTGGCCTGGGTTAGGAAATGGCTATTAAATTTCAATGCTTCTAAAACGAAGCTGTTATCAACTAACCACCATAGACAATCGCTTCTACCTCTCATTAGCATGGGACAGGCTTGCCTCCCAGAGAATAAAACACTACGCCGGCTTGGCCTTACACTTTCGGCGAACCACAAATGGAATGACTATATCGAATCCATTGCCAAATCTGCCGCTATGAAAGTCGGCTCTCTTTGCAGGGCCCGGAAGTTTTTCTCACCTGAATCTATTCTGCACATATACAAATCTACCATCCGCCCGTGTATTGAATATTGCTGCCATATCTGGTCGGGTGCCCCTGCTGCTGTCCTTCGGCTCCTTGACGAAATACAAAGGAGGATCTGTAACGTGGTTGATACTGACTTAGCAGACCGGCTGCAACCACTCTCTTACCGGCGTGATGTGGCTTCCCTGTGCCTCTTCTACAAGTACTTTCATGGCTTCTGCTCCGATGAATTCAGATCACTTGTGCCGCCTAAGCAGAAATTTACACGAGATACTAGATTAGCAAATAGATCCCACCATTTTACAGTTAAACAATTAAGATGTAACCGTAAATTCTACTCAAACAGCTTCTTTTCTCGCGCTTCCGCCTGTGGAACTCCCTTCCAGAAGCCTGTTTTCCCGACAGCTACAATCTCCAGGTGTTTAAATGTAGGGTCAATAGACACCTCCTATCAAACTAACTCCCAATTATTCTCAGAATACTCTCATCTACCCAACCCGAATTCTCGGTATCCTTACTTCCTACCACCCACCCTCTGACATTTCCTATATTTAATCATCCTTTCTCCCATCTATGTAGCCCCCTGCGCAGTAGTGGCAGTGACATGCCTTGCTCGGGGTGAAACGCTTATATATAAAAAAAATTTCTTTTCGAAAATCCTCCATTTTTCTGCTGTTTCGATTCCGGGAAGTATTTGATTTTTATCAATAGCTTTCTCGCAATTAATTCTGACAGTTTTACTCTACCTCTGGATGTAAGTGTCGACAACTTGTTTGTGATCGACTTGTTTGAATCAATTTGTAGCACACTTTGTTAAAGTGATTCGGGTGGGGGGAGAAAAAGTTTTAACGATTTTGTTGTGCGACTTTCGCAAGAATCGGTTTCGCCAATTTGATTTTATCGACTTCTCCTATGTGATTTTCGAAGTCCTCGACGCCAAGATTTTTATTCTTGGTATCATGCGTGTGTTCGTTCTTTTTTTTGTCACCAATTTGCTCATTACGACTGATGTGAGAACGTCTTTTTTTCTCCGTGTGCACTTGTACTAAATCCTTTTAGGTCAAAATTATTGTTTGGGTCTCGACTTTAGAACGTGTTTCCCTACATCGTTTACAAAGGGGAAGTACTGACAACCGCTAAAGGATAATGGAAAAGACGTATGTAACACATGCCTCAGAGAAACCTTTTAAAGACTAAAACCTTCGACGCCAAACTTTGACTGACGCGACGATCTTTGCCAGGAATTCTGACCAATTTGTCTCCAACTGGAGGTCGGGCTCAAACAACACTCCAAGCATGCGGACATGACCGTACGTCCAGTCGAAGGGCCCCGGAAGGTAACACCCTTCCAGGCACCTAACCGCAAACCGGACGTCTTATTTTGTTTAATTTTGGAACCTGTAACTTGTTCGTACTGTTCAAACGCCTTCTGTATCACCTCGATGTCACTCCGGGAGGACTCAAAAGTAGTGACGTCATCGGCGTACACAGAGACCCTGGCCAGAGTCCCACCAAGGAAAGCGATACCACGTAGAGCCGGACTACAAGCCTTGTCCATTAGCCGGGGATGGAGGGGCTCCAACGCAAAAGCATACAAAAGGGGCGACAGTGGACAACCCTGTCGGACAGGCCTATACAGCGACAAAACGCCCGACAACTTTACGTTCACCTGTACCACAGCCGTGGGGGATTGATACCGGAGGCTAATCTAGCGGCGAAAATTTGTTTCGAATCCAACGGCCTGCAGATCATCCGCCAGTTAACGATGGTCAGCACTATCAAATGCCTTGTACCGATTTAAATTGATAAGCGCGGCTTCTTCGTCGTCTTTTATCCCCTCTATGATCTTGCGTATCAAATGCAGGTCGCACTGAATTGTTCGGGTCTTTAGAGCTTATGTCGGCTCAGGTCCCAACAGAGACTCGGCAACTAATTACAAACGATCTGACAAGATCTTGGCCAAATTCATCAAGTCTGTGTTAAGCAGAGTTATGGGCCGGTAATTCTCTAACACCTCCCCAACATCCTTGCATTTTCTCAAAAGCGTGATCATACACCTGATGATGAACCGGTTGGGGATGAACATTTGCCGGTACCATTTGTTGAACACGACTGTCAAAACGAGTCAAATATGTGCAAGTACAATTCATAGGGCAAACAATCGAGACACGGCGATTTGCCTCTTCCGACCTTCTTCAAAGCCGCTTAGATTTCGCCTTCCGTAATCTCTCTCTCGCAGCTAGCTACATCAGCCGGCAAAAGACAGAAGTCAGATAAATAGCTGCAAAACTCCTCATCACGGAGACCAGGTTCCTTAGTAATCAGGCTTTTGAAACGCCGCCGAAACGCTTCGCACATGTGATAACACACCTGATGAAACAGTGGGGGAAGAACACTTGCCGGAACCATTTTTTGAACACAACTGTCAAAACGCGACAAAGATGTGAGACAGCCTCAAATACAATTCATAGAGCAAACCATCGAGACAGGGCGATTACGTGCCTTCCTGCTAGCTCCACGCCCTCTATCCACTTTGGGGTCCTGGATGGCATTGCAGTCCCCCACTAATACGAGACGCATTGAATCCACAAGGAATGGCTCCAACCGCCGAAAAAATAGACGCGCTCCTCGGGGTCGTTGGGGGCATAAAACGCAACTAGTCGAAACGCATTGCTTTTCATTGAAATATCGGCCACGATAAGACTGCCCTCGGCACCGACAATGACAAGATCGACCTTCGCCTCCAGGGTAAGCTTAACCAGAAACTCCTATGTCCAGCCGGTTCCCATATGCTGAATAGACGAAAGAGTCGTTAGACAGTACACAGGCATCGGCCTTCCAAACAAAGTGTCTCTTGGATCGCGGCGATATCCACACCGAAAGACAAGAGGTCACGAAGCAGGCGGGCCGCCATACTCCGGTCACTAAGACGCCTCAGATTCAAACTGGCTAACTTAATTGCCATCATTTAGACCTGAAATGAGAAAGAGAAAATTACTCCTGATCACATACACAGCGAAAATCAATGGGGCCCGGACGGTTTATCCAAGACTTCCTGGACCAATATCGGACGTATTAAGTCCGTCCTGGACAATCCCGCCGAAGTCCGTGGGGAAAGTTAGTTTTATGGCACTATACAATGAGAGACGGAGGATGACAGGTAACCTCCCAGCACCAAAATTGGCTAATATTTTTAAATAGTTGGTGCCCATTTGGGCCATTTTTATTTTAGAGTATGCTGCTACAACTTGAGTTTGCTCCAGTGCTTCTGACCCGAGATATCATACCAGAGGCTTGAGTGAAATTAGCTGAGTTTTCAACCGATTTTCCGTCGATCGTAGACAGGCCCTTCTTCGAAGAATAAATCTCTCTTTCCAAAAGGTCTTTTTTTATTTTATACATATCTGTATGTTTAAAAATGTATTTGTTTATTCTTTTCTTTTTCCCGTTTGGGAGAAGGTTTATCTGCATTGCGAGATTGTTGAGGAGTTTTGGTCGAATGTTTTTCTGGTTGAGAATAGGTGTCTCTGGAGTGGAGGAGGGTGTGGTGGAAGGACAGGTGATGTGTCTAATTGGAGAGACAGATGTACTCCTTCCCTCAAAAGAGGTAGTCATGACGGGTGATGCCTTTGCAGACTTGGTTCTGGCCGTTAGCATACCGCCCTGCCACGCTCTTCCTTTTACCTCTCTTGCTAACAGATTCTTCCTCTTCCTCTCTACCTCTTTTCAATGTTGACGGGCATCCCCTCGCATTCCATTTGCTGGTGTTGTTGCTGCAGTTTTTTTACTCTTATTGTTGTTGCTGTTGTTATTGTTGCTGTTGTTGTTGCTGTTGTTGCTGCTGCTGCTGTTGTTTTTTTGGTGACCGCTTCTTTTTCACCGGCGACATTTTTTTTCTGGCTGACGTGGAGAGGACGACACTTTTTTCCCTTTCCTCAATATCTCCTTCCATTCTTTTGTTGTTTCCTTGTTGATCTTGTCAGCCTCACCCACTGCTACAGATTTTCAGATGCCGGTGTTGCCAGTGTTTCCTGTTCCACTGTTCGGTTTGTTTTAGGGCATATCTTTGCTACGTGTCCTGCTGCTCCACAGATCCAGAAATGTGGTTTTCTGCCCTCTACCACTACAAACATCCTCCTTACTCTGCATATTAATACATCAGAAATCCTGCTGAATTCCTGGTAGTTAAGAACAAGTTGAAGCTAAAATTTCTCCGTAAGCACTCCTGACTTGCTCATTACATGACTCATCGACTCAGCTGAGCCAAACTATATGGTCACTGGATATGTCCAGAGTTACTCCTTGTTCCAAGCTACCCTGTTTGCAGTCTGACATTTTTTGTGGTCAGAATGCTACCAGTCGGATTTTTAGATTCCTCCTCTGTTTCGAGGAGAATATCCCACATCGAGCGGGAACGCCTAGCCAGTATTTTAGCAATAATATTCAAATCATTAAGGATTTCCTCCATGGTCTCCCTGTTAACCACAACGAATTTTTGCGTCTTTACATCCGTAATTAACAGAGAGATAGTCTTTGTTGTTACCGCATCCAAAGCTTATGAGCTTGTTAGTAGTTCATTTTGTGAAATGAACACTTGATCTTTTTTCCCATGTGGTTTTGGCCATACCGACGGCGTGGAAGGTGTTACCGTTGGGATATCCGTCGATGTAGAAGGTTGGGGAGATAGAGCCATATTGGTCTTCGTCTCCCCGCAGATATTTAAGCAAAACTTCACAAAAAACTGAAAAGGACGACAAATGCAGACAAAAATGAAAAATAATGTGTAATACTCACAGAAAAAGACGATCTCAAATGTCAAAGTAACGCCAAAATCCTAAAGCATTGCTTTACGCACCACAACTACAGACACCCTACAGAGACCCGTTTCCATGTAGGCAGGATTATATTTACACATTGGACGAGTCCATTGAGTATGCAAAAATGGGCGATCCCCAAAACAGACACACACACACACAAACACACACACACATATATATATATATATATATATATATATATATATATATATATATATATATATATATATATATATATATATATATATATATATACACATGCTGTATGGAAAAAGTAGTCAATATTATTAGCCTTTTTAACAAAAGATTATCATCTAATTATCATGATGCATATATATATATATATATATATATATATATATATATATATATATATATATACTTACTTTTAAAAATACCTGCAAGTAGATTTATGAATTTGTGCCAAAACTAATAAACTAATACGAAAGACAAGGAAAGTAAGACACCCTCATTTTATATAAAAAGTTCCGTGTATAGTAGAGAGCACCAAAACAGCATAATAGATGGATATATATATTTGTCAGAACACAAAATAGCAGTGTCTAGTTAAAAATATTTATAGCTTTTGGGGCCTCGATAATTCTTGGTAAATAAGCTTTGTGCCAACATGTCCGATGTCCCCACAATTTAAATATCAGAAGGTTGATATTTGGAATTTGAAATATGGAATGATAAAATATTTCATGGCTACATTAAAGCAAAACTTTTATTAACAGAATAATAAAATTTTTAGATGGAAATTATAAGGGAAATTCCGTTAACTGAACTCTTTAACATATTTGTTAGAACAAATGGTCATAGATAAAATTTTATGTAGTTAAAATTGGTCAAAATGAACTGTAACTATTTAAAATATCCCACAGAATGTTAGAGTTTATGCTTGATACTAGTAAAATGCAATTTTTTTCCGTTTTTTTTTTTTGTAGGTTGGCAACAGGGCGAGAAAGAAGGCAAAAATAATAAAGAAATTTTACTTAGAGTGTCCTGCTGTTATTGTGGTTTATCGTGTGTTTTTTTTTCGGCGTGGAGTATAAATAAAAAAAGTAAAATTTGAAGACGAGGTAATATGAATTTGTGATCCGTCATTACGTCCGGGTCGGCATCTTAAAATTTCTTTTGTTACATTGCCACAAGGTTCGTTACCTAACCGCTCCCATGTTGCTCTCCGTTTGACCGGCGAATAGATGTCGTCTAAAGAGATGATTTGTCACGTGACTGGCTCCAGGGGCATTTTATCCTTTAGGTGTGAAAAAATTTGATTGACGCCCTTTATCAATTTTTCTATCAAATCAGGATCCAGGATTTTGCTTTTCACACTGACTTGAGAAGTTTGCCTTTTCTGGGTTTTTTTTTTTCAAAATGCTTTTCGTTGTTTTGAATCCGATTTCGCGGGTATGCAATTTTATTTTGTGTGTTTTAGTTAACTGTTGGATGATATAGGATTTGTATTCTTTTTCTTTTTTAATCATTTCACCCCAAGCAAGGCATTCCTCTGCCACTATTACGCTTTGGGCTACATTGGAGGAGATAAATAGGAAGAGTGGTTAGATATAGAAAATGTCAGAAAGGGCGGGGTGATAGATAGTTGGGTGGGTGGGAAGAGTGTTTGAAAGAATGGAAATTAGTTTGTTAGGAGGAGTCTATTGAGTTTACATTTAAACTCCTGGAGATTGTAACCGTCAGGGAAGCGGTCATGTGGAAGGGAATTCGAGTCGGGAACCGTTGGGTGATACAGAATTTGTATTCTATAGCTACAATACATCCTGAAAAATAAATACATTCATATTAACTGACAAAATATTTTAAATTCTAGGTCGCATAATAATGATAATAATAACAATAATAATAATAATAATAATAATAATAATAATAAGAAGAAGAAGAAGAAGAAGAAGAAGAAGAAAAAGAAGAAGAACAAAATTTAACGTTAGTACCGAAATACGCACCCACAATTATGTGTTTATATCTGAATATATGTGTGTTCCATTGTACAGAATTTTATACCCGTGTGTGTATGAATAGGGCCATGATTTATGGACCAAGATTTCTGAATTTACAGACATGCGCACAAATATATTTACCAGAAAACAGTAGCCGCATCATTTCACAATCGATCCCTTTAATTCGTAATATGTGCAAACATCCCAAAAACCGGGAAAGCAATTGTTTGGTATTAGAGTGAGACATCATATTGGTATTCTTATATTTTTCATTCTTCTGACGAAAAGCTGGTCTTTATGTTTTTGATTTATCAGTGTAAGTCAGTGAATATGACGGGGTATTTTTGGTACGAATAAATCTGAAATATTTGCCTGCAAATTTTCTTTCAATTCTACTTTGGAGTCATCAGGTTTCCTCGACATTCCACACAAAATCAAAACACTAATGTGCGATAGGCATATAATTTTGTTCTTGATTTCCACTATCATCTTCAAACTTGATACCCACAAAACACATGGTATCATTCAGAATGTTCTTAAGAAATTTATCCCTGAACAGAACACTGCTTCCTTATTCTCTCTCTCTCTCAATCTATAGTTAATATTTGATTAATTATTTACAAATCTATTTTAGATAAATTGTAATTTTTTTTAATATTAAATATCATCGCATTTTGATGCATGTTTTTGGTAAAATAAAAAAATATCATTAATATTTGAAATTTCATAGCAACCTAGATTTTATTACATAACAAAATGCAAATCAAATGAATAGTTAATTATTCACAAAATTGAGTAACTGAAATGAAGTAAAAAATGATATAAAATAAAAATTGAAATCAATGTGAAAATAACGGTGAGTTCGAACCAATTTTTATAACAGATCTTAAATTTTTCTATTTCTGAAAAATACTGTCTTTAATTACTTTCTTTTTTCAATTATGTCTGAGCAAATTAAATTCTTCTAAATTTGGATTGCTTTCCTTTAAATTTTATTTTGTAAATATAAATGAATTTCGAAATCACGCCGCTAGTATAGCAATCTCAATACGGTACAGATAATTATCATAATATTATTAAATTAACGTTACGAAAGCTCATCATCTAAAGGACGCCATATTATTTTATTCTATGTCTCTTCAGACTGAAATGAGTTAATGCTAAAAGCGATTAATGTTTCGCTTCTAAGAAAAATATCAGGATTGGCATTATGAGGAAACAGATGATTTTGGTTATAAATATTTACTTGCCTCTCGATCATAATTATGACATTTTGAAAGATCTGTATGGTTTTCTTAAATACTTTCAGAGAACAATGATTATTAGACAGCTATTCTACCAAGTCACTTGAACAGGCTTTAAGCTAAACTAGCATTCTCTTTGTAAATATTGAAAAACCATAGAATGGAAAGAGATATGCTTATTTAAATGTTCTTTGCTTACATCCGCTAAGGATTTATATCATATGCTGTAAGGCTCAAACAAAATCTAAATGCTATTATTCTATATTTGAAAACAACTTTTGTAATCCCAAGACACACGTTAGTTCATTTAGACTAGCAGATAAACTTCAGATTTCTCGGCTGCATGTAAATTGTCCTTTGCGCCTGAATCTCAGAGGACGCATTTTCTACAAAATTTACTTGAAATATTTCAGCACACGCTCAGAGTCATACACTTACAAACATATTCGCACTCATGTGGGTGTACATGCACACACACCGGTGCATATGTAGAGGGTTTCCTAATCTAATTATAACTTATTTTAAAAGTTTTGTGCAAAGTCAATTTACTACTCTTTGTTAAATCATTTCAGCTTCACTTTCTCTATAGTTACAGTGTCGTTTTCCTTTATCATTCCTATAAATAAATTCATGGTAATTGTGCTAGCGTACTTCCCACTAAACTATCTAGAATTTATGAAAACAAGCACAATACTAGTTTAACAAATGTGCTTCATCAATTTTCAGTTGATTTAGGTAGATGAAAAACTAAGATCTATGCTAGCAAGTTCATTTCCCACTTCTGTAATTGTCTTCAGGCTTCATGTTTTATAATTAATACCGCTTTTTGAAAATATGAATGTAATTTCACTCGTCATCTACTGCTTACTTGATTCCTTTTCTTTTCTTTCTTGCTTTTTACAAATGTCTCTCTTTTTTTATTATTAGTTCACACTCAATAACTTCCTGTGACTTACTGGCTTTATTACTGCCTTTATTAGTTTGTTTATTACTCAGTTCTAACGGAAGTTGGATTCTGTTATTACAGACGAGTCAGAACTGATGGAGAATCTCTGAGCAAAGAACTGGACTTTTTCAGCTGTAACTGTAAGAATGGCAAATTTATTGATATAAGAAAGGACGGTGCTTTTTATGTTGTTCAACACACATTTGCAGAGAGGGCAGTAATTTTGAAAAAGAAATTTAAAGCTGATTCATTATTTCAGCAAGCAACAGCTTAGCGTCATTTAAGGTCCTCTTGCACTCATACAAGCAGAGTCAATTCTATTACGCTCAGACGCTTGGCTTCCATATAGCCGGAGGAAATTATTTCTATGGGCAATGTTGGCCGGGCACGCAGGAGAAAATCTGGGAGATAAATGAGGTTTAGGACGGTAATTCCTAGCCGATATGAAATCATCGATGTCCACTTTCACCCAGGAGAATAGCTCAGAAGGGTCTTCCTTGACAGGGAGTTGAGACACTTTTTCCCAGTGGACATCACATAAAAATTGCGAAACACATCAATGTCTTCTCTTTTGTAGAATTAAGAATTTCTGATGGTTGAAAGTTCCTTGCTGTGTGAGAATGTCGAGAGATATTGATGAAAACGATAGCATGACTAGATTTTCCAAGAGGACAAACCTGCTTGATTTGGCAGGAGACAGGGATAGAAATGAAGCAATGATCTAGAAGAGAAGCATCTTGTAGTGATAATGAAGAAGCCAGTGGAAAAATCCTCTCAATATCAGTATCAGTGACAAAGTTTTCTGCTACTTAGATTAGTGTGCATTAAATGACTGAACACAAATATGTTCTCAAACGGGTGTAAGAAGTAACCTTATCTATATTAACAGATACACTGTCTAGCAGGGAGCAGCCTGAAGAGGAAGGGGAAAGTTACGGGAAGAAAACATAGGTAACCTATTTTAGAAGTGAAAAACTGAGACAAATGGATGAGTGGTCAGGGGATTCAAAAGACGACACCCTGGCAATAAGGCGATGTTCACTGATGTGAGCCCCTAGAAAATGCATATGGACAGAAAAATGCTACTTAAAGAAAGAAACGGTTCAAAGAATTGAGAACTATGCGGAGAGGATTGAAGCTTGGTATCGTAAAGAAATAGAATGTCATGGAAATTTTGTGTAAGAAAGACTGGTGGGAAAATCGTATGATAACATACATCACGGATAATGATATCAATCATTTCATTATCCTTGAAGTACACAATCATAGTACACTCCGATCAATCAATTTTGTATCCACTATTTTAAAAATGTATTATTAGCATGCACCATTAAATTTCGAATTCACAACATTAAACAAACACATGATGAGAATTCATTTCTTACATCTGTCATTGACCAACAAGTTAAAATGTATCAGAATAAAAATAATAAGACCTAATAATATTGATAACATTAACCATATTAGTGTACGTCAAAATAAGCATAAACCTTTTAATTTATAAAGTTGCAACCAATTATATAATAATAACAAAAATGATGAAACAGCATTCAAAAACTACTAGGTAGAAGTGTTTAACTACTTAATAAAAATAAGCAAATCAAACTCATCGAAAAATATTAAAAAAGCTAAAACAATTGACCTCATAATCTCCAATAACCTTACAAGCACACAACTGAATCCACTACAGAAAACCAATTTAGTGTATCACATGCCCGTTCAAAGATTGTATCTCTGGTAATAATAATAAACCCACGCCATATATTCGTTTTATTGCAACCACGGTCTTCCGTGGATATAAATGCAATATTTTGATCATAATTCAATTAAACAACGTTTCTTAAAAAGACATACACATGTATGTAATATTAGAGTGATTTAGTCGTTAACACACTGCGCGCAGTAAAATGAATTTTTACATATTAGAGGTCATCTATGATAAACTAAATCAGACCACACACAATAAAATCAAATTTCAATCTAGTCACAACACATTATATTCCATTTAGACATATAGTTCTCTTGTTAAATTTTCTGTCTCTTGCGTGGTGAAACGTCATAGAACAGCATTTAAAATTTACGTCCTTTTCTGTTATTCGGCCAGTGTTATCGTGGCATAGAAATATTTATGTGAACACGAGACAATGTCATCTTTGATGGTGGATGTCTTTAAGTTAACATTCCTGTCACTTCTCTGAAGATGGCTCATGTGAACGGATATCTTAGAACCAGCATAATGAAATTTATGCAAATTTTGAGTAATTGCTGCCTTTAATTTCATCTGAGATTAAAGCCAAAATACGATGATTAAACATAATATACATTCATTGCCTGTTGTACTTAAGAGTTTATGTTTCGAAAATTATCTGCTATCTCGATACAATAAATATATTTGTATTTGTTTGTGTGTGTATATGTGTGTTTGCTTGGCATCCATGCTATCTTGCAATTTCTATTAGAATTTTCATTAAGATATTTTCTTAATTTTTTACATTATAAATTTACTATTGTTTGCTACTTATTTTATAGCTTGCTAGATATCAAATTTGTCAGTATAAAACTCTTAAATATATATCGTTTAACGGTAAGACATAAAATTTCGACAGGATTAAGTACTTGAGAAGAAACACAGTCGTATTGAATTTTGTATTTGAAATATTGTCTTTGCAGGAAAGGCAATATTCCTTTTCGGTAAAATGCAAAGAAGCCTTATCACGCTCGAATATAAAATGTGTTTTACACCTACTTTGTTGTGCTATGTGTCTCTCATACATCTTTGTGTTGAGAAATGTTCTCTAATACTCTGCAATATTCTTGTCTTCTATGAAACCAAAGTAATGAGAAGAACTTATATTTTACTAACTATATTTAGTGACCAAAATATCAATCCCAATCTTCTCTGTTGTTTTAAATTATATTGATTGAGAATATTACTGAAAGACCTAACGCAACATCCAATCTAATATAGTAATGCATACATCCCAAAGTTTAATACTCTTGACAAAAATGTTTTGCTGTACATTTACTTACAATTTACACATTTCTCTGGCTGAGTTAAATTAAAGGTAAATTAAATGTACATGTCTAAAAATGTTTTTATTATTCTGTATTTTTTCTCTGTTAAACCTGTTATTTCTAGATTTTACAAATAAATATAAATATTGGTAATTCATTTTGCAATGCATATTTGCATATTACTAAAATAACTGTGTGATTTTTATTCTGATACAGATAACCGTTTTATTATTCATAATTTTCTGATTCAAATTAAGTTTAAAATAAGTACTTTCTCGTTTTAGAGCACTTCATTCTCATGATATATTGTGATCATAATTTATATAAAATGTAATTTAAATAACAATATCTATAATCTTTGATTGTAATTTATATAATGTATATTGAACAAACTGGTAGTCACGTTATAAAATGAAATTGAACCAAGTAACTTAATGTAAATATTACGAATGAAAAATCAAGTGCCTAAAAACCACATTATATTAAGTATAGTCAGAAGATATTATAGGAAACATTTGCTCAAAAAGAACTCATTTGAAAATTCGCTGACATTTGATACAAATGATCAATTTCTCGCTGCATGAGACATCCAAGGATCATAATCATCTTGTCAAACAAGTTATAATTAGGTTCGGTAGAATTCAACCGAAGAATAAATTCAATTCATTTAGCCATGTCGAGAGCTGAATTTTGTAAAAGTGTTTACTAATTTCAGTAAATGCTTGGCAGCTTTGCATCACTGCAAGAATAATCACGATGATCATTGTCCAAAGAATATATCAAAATTAATCAGAATGGCAGCAGACTGATCAATTAATCATGTTTGAGGATTTGATGAAATATTAATAATTACTTTTTTAATCATCTCACCCCAAGCAAGGAATTCCACTGCCACTATTACGCATGGGGCTACATAGGGGAAAGTAAAGAGAAGGAGTGATTAGACATAGGGAATGTCAGGAGGAAGGTGACAGATGAGTAAGGATACCGAGGATGAGGGTTGGGCAGATGGGAAGAGTGTTTGATAGAATGGGAGCAGGTTAGTGTGTTAGGAGGTGTCTATTGACCTTACATTTAAACTCCTAGAGATTGTAGCCGTCGGGGAAGCAATCGTGTGGAAGGGAATTCCGCAGTCGGGAAGTGCGAGGAAAGAAACTGTTGGAGTAGAAGGTTGCGGCTGCATTTTATCGGTTTCACTGTAAAAGGGTTTCTAATCAAGTATCACGTACAAACTCGTATTTAGTGGGCACCAGTGATCTAAGTTCATCGGAGCAGAAGCCGTGAAAGAATTTATAGTAGAGACACAGGGAAGACACGTCGCGCTGGTGGGAGAGAGACTGCAGGTGGTCTGCCAAGTCGGTATCTATCACATTACAGACCCTCCTCTGAACCTTATCGAGAAGCCCGAGGAGAATAGCAGGGCACCCGGCCAGATATGGCAGCAGCATTCAATGCACGGGCGGATGGTAGATTTATATATGTGCAGGATAGATTTAAACGGAAAAAACTTCCGGGCCCTACACATAGACCCGACTTTCATAGCAGCGGATTTAGCAATGGATTCGATATAGTCATTCCATTTGAGGTCCGCTGAAAGTGTGAGACCAAGGAGGCGTAGAGTTTTACTCTCTGGGAGGCAAGCCTGGTCCATGCTAATGGGAGGTAGGTGAAATTGTCTATGATGGTTAATTGAGAGTAGGTTAGTTTTAGAAGCATGAAAAATTTACTAGCCATTTCTTACCCCAGTCCAATATGGATTGGAGGTCTTTTTCATTCTCGGCTGCGAGGTTAGCTTTGACGCCTACACCAGATTTTTGGAGGAGGCGAGAGTAAACTGTGGTGTCGTCGGCGTACAAACCTACTCGGGCTCTTATGGAATCTGTCGAACGCGTTAGATATATCCAATTCAACGGTTCGGGCTTCACGATTCCTGTCGAGTGCCTGGTATATGTACTGGGTGATGGTCGTTAGCATATCAGCAGTAGACCTGGTGAAGCGGAAACCATATTGCTTGTCCGAGATGAGCCTGTCTGCTGTGAGATGCTGAACCACCTCGGCGTTGATAATGGCTTCGAACACTTTGCCAAAGATCGGAAGAATGCTGATAGGGCGGTAATTTGCAGGGTCAGAGGGTTCTTAATTGTTTTTATATATAGGAACTAGAGAGGAAGATTTCCAACAGGCAGGAAAGCAGGAAGTAGATAGGCAGAGGTTGTAGAGCTTAGAAAGGACAGAGGAGAGTTCAGGGGTACATTTCTTTAAGACTATGGTTGGGATTCCGTCACCACCTCTCGCTTTGTGAGGGTCAAGTTTTAAGATTATCTTAGAGACAAGCGAAAATGTAATGTGGACATCATTCAGTTGTGCCTTGGTTCTAGGTGAGGAGTCGGGTGTAAAGACCCCAGATGAGTCCAGACTCGAATTGTTCGAGAATCTGCGGGCAAAGCTTTCAGCCTTCTCTGCTGGGGAGGTGAGGACCTCAAATTTGTTGATTAGCGGGGGCAATGGCAGCTGAGCAAGCGGGTGAGAACCATGGAGACGAATGAGATTTAAGCTTGAATTTCCTAGCAGGGATGAAGGCATCGATGCCAGCCTTAACCCACGAGGAGACCTCGGATGCACATTCTTCGATGGGAAGACTAAAGACGTTGTTCCAAGGGATGTCACAGAGGAAGTCTCGGAACGAATCCCAGACTGCTCTTTGATAGCAGTAGGATATTCTCCTTGTCTAGGTTTCATGGGTCGGGCGGGAGTGGAGTGAAATATTGACGTACACTACAGTGTGGTCAGAGTTTCCGAGTGGGCAGAGTTGTCTGGTAGTGCAAGAGTCTGGGATGGAAGTGAAGCAGAGGTCTAGAAGTGAGTCCCTTCCGTTAGGGTTGTCGGAGAAACGCGTGGGTAAGTCCACTATTTGCGTAAGGGATTGGGTGATTGAAAAGTTCATGGTGTGGACACCAGCATGGTCGGTGACACCGTTCTTCAGCCACTTGGTGTGGTGGGCGTTAAAGTCACCAAATACAATACATGGCAGAGGGATGGTAAGAAATGGCTTTGTCGACATTGTCAGAAATGATGTCAAGTAACGAACACTCAGGGTAGGAAGGAGAGCGATAGAGAGAGAAGAGATAGCCAACCGAGCTGAGAAGTGAGAGGCGGAATCACATGAAAGAATGATCTGGGGATTCAAAAGATGACACCCTAGCTAAGGGGAGGTGTTCGCTGACATAGACACCAAACCCATGTATATGAACATTGGAGTCCTTCCTGAAGAGGGGAAGGTATCCAGGAACGTAGATATCAGATGAGGGGATAGAAGAGTTAAGATTAGTTTCACATAGGGGTAATATATCAGATGAGTTATTATGGAGGAATGAATCTACGATGAGGAATTTGGTGCGGATGCCGCGTATGTTAGTGAAAGATATGCAGACAGGTTTGGGCGTTTTCAAATGAGCTGGTTTAGTTTTGCTATTATGTTTGCTTTTTCCCATAGTGATTCAGTTAAGGAGAGGTTTTAGAATAGAATCAGTCGGTCAATCGTTTGCAACTTGTGAAGGATGGAGACTACAAAATAATGTGGCCTCGGGGTTGCCCACCAAATGTTCATGCAGGGACGCCCGTTCATGTGCGATATGGCACTACAGAAACCCCGGTATGATTCAACTGCTGATAAGAGCAGCCTCTCAAGACGCTACGCAAGAGTTCGGGCTCCTAAGTACCAGTCGGAAGCACAACCAGGAAACTGCCAACCCGGTACCCTCAGAATGTAAAGACGTTGCCACCATACTCCGGAACTGCAAAAAGTTTCCAGCTGAACTAACACTAAGAACAGAGAAGGGGGATGAAACGGGCACCCCTTCCTAAATAAGAAACAAAGCGATCATCTCTAAACTCATTCAAAAAAAGGGGGTGGAGTGTGAGACTGGGCGATACTGGGGACTATCTACTCCAACTAAATAAAAAGAAAGAAAAAAAACAAAGTGACAAAAAAAAAATCAAGGACGAACAAAAAACGAAAAAAAATTCCAAAGATTACAGAAAAACAGACTGTAAAATGGACTGAATCCTGGTTGACTTATCACAAGTAGCTAACACTGATAAGTTGATTTAATTAAATTTATGATGACTAAAATAGAAATTAAACCATTTTTTACAGAATATAGTCGAGTTAAGCAGCATGCGTTCGCTGGCCAACCGTTACGAATTGAATGTCTCGAAGACAGAAATGTAACTCTTCTACAATACAAAGCTAATGGTAATAATTGAACCGAGACATTATTTTTCTTAAGTCAAAAATAGCCTTGAATTGCAAAATAATTTACAGAAACTAAGTAACAAAAAAAAAAAGAAAGACGAACAAAACACGAAAAAATAAGAATAACTTCCAAAAAATTACAGAAAAACTGACTGAAAAATGGACTGAATCCCGATTGACTTACGACAAACAGCAAACAATGAAAAGTTCATTTAATTAAATTTCAGAAAAAAAAAGAAATTAAACCATTCTTTACAGAATATAGTCGAGTTAAGCAGCATGCGTTCGCTGGCCAACCGTTACGAATCGAATGTCTCAAAGACAGAAATTTAATTCTTCTACAAGACAAAGCTAATGGAAATAATTGAACCGTGACACTATCTTGAGTCAAAATAACCTTGAATTGCAAAATAATTTACACAAACTAAATGAAAAAAAGAAAAAAAATGAAAGAGGAACAAAAACGTAAAAATAAATAATGAATTCCAAAATTTACAGAAAAACAGTCTGAAAACTGGACTGAATCCTGGTTGACTTTCCACAAGCAGCTAACACTGACAAGTTGATTTAATTAAATTTCTGAAGAAAAAATAGAAATTAAACCATTTTTACAGAATATAGTCGAGTTAAGCAGCATGCGTTCGTTAAGGCCAACCGTTACGAATTGAATGTCTCGAAGACAGAAATTTAAATCTTCTACAAGACAAAGCTAATGGAAATAATTGAACCGTGACACTATTTATCTTAAGTCAAAAATAACCTTCAATTGCAAAATAATTTACACAAACTAAGTGATAAAAAAAATCAAAGACGAACATAAAACGAAAAAAAAATTCCAAATATTACAGAAAAACACACTGAAAAATGGACTGAATCCCGGTTGACTTACCACAAGCAGCTAACACTGATAAGTTGATTTAATTAAATTTCTGATGACTAAAATAGAAATTAAACCATTTTTTACAAAATACAGTCGAGTTAAGCAGCATTCGTTCGTTGGCCAACCGTTACGAATTGAATGTCTCGAAGACAGAAATGTAACTCTTCTACAATACAAAGCTAATGGAAATAATTGACCCGAGACACTATTTCTCTTAAGTCAGAAATAAACTTGAATAACTAAATAATTTATTCAAACTAAATGAAAAAAAGAAAAAAATGAAAGACGAAAAAAAAAGTAAAAAAAAATAATAAATTCCTATATTTACAGTAAAACAGACTGAAAACTGAACTGAATCCCGGTTGACTTACCACAAGCAGCTAACAATGAAAAGCTGGTTTAATTAAATTTCTGAAGACAAAAGTAGAAATTAAACCATTTTTTACAGTATATAGTCGAGTTAAGCAGCATGCGTTCGCTGGCCAACCGTTACGAATTGAATGTCTCGAAGAATGTAATTCTTCTACAATACAAAGCTAATGGAAATAATTGAACCGAGACATTATTTCCCTAAGTCAAAAATATCCTTGAATTGCAAAATAATTTACACAAACTAAATGAAACCAGAAAAAAAAAAGAATGACGAACGAAAAACGTTAAAATAAAATAACAACTTCCAGCATTTACAGAAAAACAGACAGAAAACTGGACTGAATCCCGGTTGACATACCACAAGTAGCTAACAACAAAAAGTTGATTTAATTAAATTTCTGAAGAAAAAAAGGAAAATTATACCATTTTTTACAGAATATAGTCGTTCGCTGGCCTACAGTTAGGAAATGAATGTCTCGAAGACAGAAATGTGACTTTCTACAATACAAAGCTAATGGAAATAATTGAACCGTGACACTAATTATCTTAAGTCCAAATAAACTTGAATTGCAAAATAATTTACACAAACTAAGTGCAAAATTAATCAAAGACGAACAAAAACAAAAAAGTCATAATAAATTCCAAAAATTACAGAAAAACAGATTGAAAACTGAACTGAATCCCGATTAACTTAACACAAGCATCTAACAATGAAAAGTTGATTTAATTAAATTTCTGAAGACAAAAATAGAAATGAAACCATTTTTAACAGAATATAGTCGAGATAAGCAGCAATCGTTCGCTGGCCAATCGTTACGAAGTGAATGTCTGTAAGACAGAAATGTAACTCTTCTTCAATACACAGTTAATGGAAATAATTGACCCGAGACATTATTTTTCTTCAGTCAAATATAATCTTGAATTGCAAAATAATTTACACAATCTAAATAAAAAAATGAAAAAAAATGATAGACGAACAAAAAACGTTAAAACAAATTTAGTATTTACAGAAAAACAGACTGAAAACTGGACTGAATCCCGGTTGACTTACCAAAAGGAGCTAACAATAAAAAAGTTGATTTAATTAAATTTCTGACGACTAAAATAGAAATTAAACCATTTTTTACACAATATAGTCGAGTTAAGCAGCATGCGTTCGCTGGCCAACCGTTACGAATTGAATGTCTCGAAGACAGAAATGTAACTCTTCTACAATACAAAGCTAATGGTAATAATTGAACCGAGACATTATTTCTCTTAAGTCAAAAATAACCTTGAATTGCAAAATAATTTACAGAAACTAAGTAACAAAAAACATGAAAGACGAACAAAAAACGAAAGAATAAAAATAAATTCCAAAAATTACAGAAAAAACAGACTGAAAAATGGACTGATTCCCGGTTGACTTACCACAAGCAGCAAACAATGAAAAGTTCATTTAATTAAATTTCAGAAAAAAAGAGAAATTATACCATTTTTTACAGAATATAGTCCTTTTAAGCAGCATGCTTCCGCTGGCCAACCGTTACGAATCGAATGTCTCAAAGACAGAAATTTAACTCTTCTACAAGACAAAGCTAATGGAAATAATTGAACCGTGACATTATTTCTCTTAAGTCAAAAATAACCTTGAATTGAAAACAATTTACACAAACTAAATGAAAAAAAGAAAAAAAATGAAAGACGAACAAAAAACGTAAAAATAAATAATAAATTCCAAAATTTACAGAAAAACATATTGAAAACTGGACTGAATCCCGGTTGACTTTCCACAAGCAGCTAACACTGACAAGATAATTAATTAAATTTATGTAGACAAAATAGAAATTAAACCATTCTTTACAGAATATAGTCGAGTTAAGCAGCATGCGTTCGCTTGCCAACCGTAACGAATTGTATGTCTCGAGGACAGAAATTTAACTCTACTACAAGACAAAGCTAATGGAAATAATTGAACCGTGACACTATTTATCTTAAGTAAAAAATAACCTTGAATTGAAAATGATTTACACAAAATAAGTGATAAAAAATCAAAGACGAACATAAAACGAAAAAAAATTCCAAAAATTACAGAAAACACACTGAAAAATGGACTGAATCCCGGTTGACTTACCACAAGCAGCTAACACTGAAAAGTTGATTTAATTAAATTTCTGATGACTAAAATAGTAATTAAACCATTTTTTACAGAAAATATTCGATTTAAGCAGCCTGCGTTCGCTGGCAAACCGTTAAGAACTGAATGTCTCGAAGACAGAATTTTAAATCTTCTACAAGACAAAGCTAATGGAAATAATTGAACCGTGACACTATTTATCTTAAGTCAAAAATAACCTTGAATTTGCAAAATAATTTACACAAATTAAGTGATAAAAAAAATCAAAGACGAATAAAAAAACAAAAAAAAAATTCCAAAAATTACAGAAAAAAGACTGAAAAATGGTCTGAATTCCGGTTGACTTACTACAAGCAGCTAACACTGATAAGTTGATTTAATTAAATTTCTGATGACTAAAATAGAAATTAACCCATTTTTTACAGAATATGGTCGAGATAAGCAGCATGCGTTCGCTGGCCAACTGTTACGAATTGAATGTCTCGAAGACAGAAATGTAACTCTTCTACAATACAAAGCTAATGGAAATAATTGAACCGAGACATTATTTCTCGTAAGTCAAAAATAACCTTGAATTGCAAAATAATTTGCACAAACTAAGCAACAAAAAAAAAATCAAAGACGAACAAAAAACGAAAAAGTAATAATAGATTCCAAAAATTCCAGAAAAACAAACTGAAAACTGGACTGAATCCCGATTGACTTAACACAAGCAGCTAACAATGAAAAGTTGATTTAATTAAATTTCTGAAGATAAAAAAAGAAATTAAACCATTTTTTACAGAATATAGTCGAGTTAAGCAGCATGCGTTCGCTGGCCACCCGTTACGAATTGAATGTCTGTAAGACAGAAATGTAACTCTTCTTCAATACAAACTTAATGGAAATAATTGAACCGAGACATTATTTCTCTTAAGTCAAAATAACCTTGATTTGCCAAACAATTTACACAAACTAAATAAAAAAAAGAAAAAAAAATGAAAGACGGACTAAAAACGTAAAAATAAATAATAAATTCCGAAATTTACAGAAAAACAGACTGAAAACTGGATTGAGTCCCGGTTGACGTACCACAAGCAGCTAACACTGAAAAGTTGATTTAATTAAATTTCTGAAGACAAAAATAGAAATTAAACTATTTTTTACAGAATATAGTCGAGGTAAGCAGCATGCGTTCGCTGGCCAATCGTTACGAATTGAATGTCACGAAGACAGAAATTTAACTCTTCTAAAAGACAAAACTAATTATGCCAATGTAAGTGAGAAAAAGCATTTAAAATTTGTAAATGTCTAAAATACTTTCCTTTTTTAGCAACGAAGCAAAATTTGCGTATTTTTCTTGAGTTGATATTTCATGAAATAAATCAGTATCTCTCAAATCTATATTAGAAAAACAATGCAGCATAATATTTGGTATCAAATGTAAGTTTTATTTAATGGATATGCGTTTTCGTACAATCAAAACGCCATCAATCTCCCACATTCCTTCTTTTCACAGAGACACAATTATGAGTGTGCACGATTGTGTGTGTTCAAGAAAACATGTTTTTGCACATTGACAGCATGCTATGATTAGCAAAAATGCCGAGCTAGAGCAATTACATCTAATTAATCAATTCGATCTTCACTGGATGACATAAACTTTGGATCATGGGCCACACTTTACACTTAGAGACCACCAAAATGTTAATGACTTATTCATGATCTCAATCTTCGACACACACACACACACACACACACACACACACACACACACACACACACATATATATATATATATATTTGTGTGTGTGTGTGTCAGATTAAATAAAATGCAAATATAATGCCTGTTTTTTTATAATAAATCCCTTCATATTCAGAGATAATCTTTCGTGTATTACAATGAAAAGAATATCAGAAATGACCTCTTGAGTTGAGAGATGATATTATCATTCATTTCTCAAAGTACATAAGAACTTTCAACCTCTTTCCAAGATCGTACTCCCTTGTGTGAGTTATGGTAATAATAATAACCGCAAAAACTCTGTTGCTAATAATTACTGTACTTTGTTTCTGCTTCAAATATAATGTTTGACAAATGCTAGCGTTCATTAGAACATGAAATTTATCCAAAAAGATTTTTATATGTTGTTATGTCATGGTCATTCATGTGATAGAGCATTAAAAATATTCTCTTTACCAAATTTTTGTACATGACTACAGTATTCCTAGCTGATTCTATTAACTGGCAGTTGAAGTGTTTTAATGAATATTGACTTGATAATCTCTCTAGTGCTTTTGTTGTTTTATTAGTGCAGGATATTTGCATTATGGACTAATATTTTTTAAAAAGATTGTGATTGTAGACAGGAATATTTTTGTAGATGTCTAGAAACGGATAAATGGACAGTCAAATGTAATATAAGACGTCTCATTAATGTTGTTTTTGTAAATCAAACATATATATTTGTTTTTTTTATTTCTCGTAGATACATACTCTCAAGGTACATTTGAATAAATACATACATTTTAAATCATATAATCCAGCAGCTCACCATACAAACATTACCTGGCAATTTAAACATAGCCTTGTGAAAAAGCAGATTGCAGTATCTAATTTTATTTTTATTTACCTAAAATCTATAAATATATTTCGTGTTGCAAAATTAATTCATAAACATCCTGGCTTAAATAATCTTTATTTTCTTTTAAATTACTTTTACAAATTTGAGTTTGACAGCAAAGAATAAGATTCGAACAATGATAGAGACGGTACTCGTATTTGAATATTCTATGTCAACCCAAAAATAAGTAATAAACCTCGCTGAAAGGGACAGCTCTAACCTCCTTGGGAAATGAATGTAACTTCGCAAACTTTCGAAAATTCTTCCTTCATTTTATTAAATATGGTGAAGCGAAAAACATTTTAAATGAAATAGCATACATATCTGAATATCCCATAGAGACACATGAACAATGTTGTTTGAAACAGCGAAAATATTATTTAAATGTTGAGGAAAATGGCTCTATTTTTACAAATAATATATGTTCTCCAGCAAAACGCTTCTACTGTGCTTGGAGAAACATCTACAGAAATTCAGAAATTCGTCTTTTCTGTTCTTCCGTGTGCTTTCTTATTTTTTTCAATTAATAAACAAAACGATATTATCTAGCTATTTTCGGTTCACTCGAACTGAAATAGTAACCCAGATTTTATATTTCTTAAAACAGAGAAACGGGTGCAATCGCTTGTAGTGAGATACACCACAAAATGTTCAAGAGAAAAAACAATAAAATGTATAAAATTCGTTCTAATACTTATTAAAACAGGTTTATCGTTGCAATATATATTAGACAAATTAAATCAATAAGTCAATTAGCTCTTAAGAGTTTTACGTTATCGTTTTACTTACACAAATTTTAGACAGTATTTATGCCTCCAAACATATTAACGCATATCACACCTGTAAGATATTTTTTTCCTTTTCAGAAAAAAATACAGACAAAGATATGAATACATACTGATAAGAATTTTTGGAATTTCACCCTGCTTGATGAAACAGTTCCCATCTTTGCAAGATGTAGGAAATGGAAATCTTTTTGAATATTCTTTCTTTTCTTGTAAAACTGACTATATTTATCAATTAAAAGTTTAAACGACTTCATCCGGCTATTTTCTGTTCTATACAATTGAACTAGTTGCTTGAATAATTAACATTTTTTAAGACCAGAAATGAATTTTACCTCTCTAGAATCAATGTCCAACATATTTTTTTAAAAAGTCGTAAAAAATTAAGAAATATAATATTGTATTTCATAGGAACAACACAGTGGGTGTTACTGCAAAATATATTCGCGATGAAGTGATAGATTGACTATTATCACGAAAGCTTCAATTCGCTCTGAACAATTTTACGTCATGAAATATTTTTTTGAAAGGAGAGGTTTTAATCATGCAACCGATGCTTATTAAAAAAAACAAAGCTCTGAGAATTGTTTCTCATCAGAAAAATATAGACAACATCAACAGACAAAGACAAGAGGATATTTTCTTTTAAATTTAACCAATAAAAATACAAGCATTTCAAAAATTTAAACATTTGTCTTGACAAACAACAGACACAATTTCTAACGAAAGGAAATGTATTTAAAACATTATTCATAATTTATTTTTAAAAAATTACTTTTAATAAACCATTACATTTATTCATTTAATTAAATTTTATAGGCCATATATAAGCGTGGAAAGGGAACCAATCTATTGTTTCCTTGAAAAGTCATGCTGACTTTATGATAACGTTAAAATAAAAGTTCTGAGTAAATTTAGCCTGAAATTATATTGTTTATAAAATCGGAAACAGTAAAATAATATTAATATTGTTGTATAGTATTTTGATTTATATGTATTTTTGACGTTATTCAAACATTTAATCTTTATTCTGCAGCGCTGGATAAGTTTTAGAACTAGTTAAATCCTCATAATTTTATGTATTCTTTATTATAAATTCAAAATATATTTCATATGCGTTCAACACATCTGTAATGAATCTGTCTGAATACATTTGAATAAATATATATCTAATGATGATACTGATAAAATGCTGCTGCCTCTCCTTGAAAAATTTAGACTCAGATTTTAAAGATACACGTATTATAAGCAATGTTATTTGCTGGATTTCTGAAACATTTGAAATGAAAAACACATTTTTATCAATTATTGTTTTCGTTTAATACTTATCTGGCTCTATAAATGTGCTGTTTACATTTAGACTTCATACATCAACTAACGGTAAAACCAGTTTAGCATAACGGAAAAATTGACTTCTGAACTCGGAAAATATGTTATTTTGACATACTAAACATCTTTTAGAAAATAAACATTTATCATCATTGTAGAATATGCTACAAGGTTACTTACTAAGAATAAATAGTTTTACGAATGTGGAGAATACATAAATTACAGCACATTTATTTCATATAAGTTGTATTGTTATACAAATTCATTGCGAATCGAGATTATTATATATGTATCTAAAACATTTACTTACGAATCTGTAATAAAGGAAAGAAAAATAATTGAATATCATGTGATACAAAATATATTCTTTCCAATAATCTTCTAGTTTGTGGTTTCTGAAATTACCCTATCCGATTTAATAAATTGTGTACTATTTATACGAATATATATGTTGAATTAATCCAGAAATATGAATGAATAGCTGTGTTGAATATTTTGGTAATATGCATTCCCCCACTTTTGTACCCGATGTTTTTTTATATATCATATATATATATATATATATATATATATATATATATATATCTGAAATTGCATTTGTAGACCCCTAATATAACAGTTTTCAAATATTTCTGTATGACAGTATTTATTGATACAACTAGATTTTAAAATTCTAAAATAAATTAACAGAAGACAGAAAGTACAGCACTGAAATCCAATTACAAATTTGGATAGCAAAAGACGCCTTCTGAAACATAAGCAAATTATTTAAAAAATAGGGTTTCATAAAAAACAAAGACAAGAACTCTAAACTGTTATATAATATCAGTTATCATGTATGTTATTGAATCACGCAGATGAAGAAAATAATTTAGGCACCTTAAGCCTGATTATACGGAAATATTTTGAGCTTACCATGGACAGATAATAAAAAAGGGAAACTAAGGACCCTAAAATTAATATCAGAAAGAATCACATAGAATTCATAGAGAAGATAATAAAGGAAAGTCGTACTTAAAAATTGGACACACCCGGGAGAGATTGAAATCAAAAATGCAGAGGAAAATAGCGCAACACTTGCTTAACGTGCTTTAATAAATTAATAGTTTAATAAGATTTAAGAGTGACAGCAAAAATTAAAATTACTAAGACCTACAAAAAACAGGAAATTTAGGAGAGACATGAACGCCAAAGTCCTGAAGTGACACAACATATGTAAATAGTTTGCACTTGCATTATTCTGCTCAGTATTTGAAAACATTTTTCATTAATTTCTAGTTTCACGATTAAGCATTTTTATTCTAAAAATTCATCTTTGTCTTTAATATATCAACTACAAAACTGCATAATTTCTTTCAGCCAATGATTTCACTTAGAAGTATGTAAAATAAATAAAGTATTATACAATATGCTTATGAGAAAGACTGTCAGAAGAGAATATATTTACGAAGACATACTATGTTTTGCATAAGGATTCAGCTACATTCATTCTTTCCCCATTTGTCTCGTTAGAACATAAATTTAAATGCATTTTATTGAGGTGTTATCGAAAAGAACAACTAAAGATTGTAATTTATTTAGAAGCAGGTGGAAATAAATAGGTATTTCGAAATTATATACAAACACAAATCGGTAAAATTTTGAGTACAAATATATTCACTCCACGTTTCAGTAGAAAACATTTATAAAATCAAGTTCAACAAGCTACTTTCAGAAACTAAATAGTTGGTAATAGGGAAAGGAGAATACGGAAATAGTGTTATAGTCCTAGATTTTTGCACATTTGTTGAGTATACCTTAATTTAACTTTGGGGTGATTAACTAACAGTGTATTGAAGACCATGAGGCAAAAGAGACAGGCATGGTATGAATCTCTTGAGGACTACCCATAGGGGTAGGTTATAAAATCAATTTCATAAGTTAAACCATTCATGGTGCAAAACGAAATCTATTAACATAAAGCGGAAAGAGTTTGAGACAGTCATAAACCTATGTAAACAAATCGGTCATGCAAATGAGAATGGCAATTCAAAGAAGCGACCCAGAGGCCAATAGTAACTGTTTTGTTGGTCTCCTCTTTTCCATGATAATGTACTCGACTAGAGTTTACATATACCCCTGTCTTAGAGTGAGATACCGTGAGATATACGTATATATCGTGAAATATACTTAGATACCGAGAGATACCGAGGTTTCACGGTGGATATAGCTTCAGTAATTCATAGTAGCTCTGGGCTCCAATCAGCGAGAAGATTATCACTTAACACCCATCAGCTTCCGACGTCGGCATACTTAACCTACTACGGCTTCACTTCAGAGACTTGTATATATTTTTCTTACGAACCGTATTCCTGAATTACAACGTGTAATATACTTATTTTTTTTAATCTCAAATTCTGGTTGTTGTTCCTTTGAAAATGCGTTTCTCATTCCCGGGATCCACAAGAGTAACTTTGGAGTAGCTGCAAAAATTCGCATCTGAGTTAGGATAATCTGTTCACAAAAGAAACTACTAATCGTGCACTCCACAAATCTAGAATTTATGTAAACGTGGCAAGCTGAATCTGCTGCTACGAATGTCGGTACACTGTGTAGGTACAGTAGAATTTTCTGATCTTAATCTATCCTGCACATATAAACGCTACCTTCCGTCTCTGCATTGAATAGTGCTGTCACATCTGGTCGGGTGCTCCTGATATTCATTCCATTGTTCTTGACACAATCTAACCGAGAATTTGTAATGTGATCGATCCTCAACTTGGTAGCTCAGCTCCAATCACTTTCTCACTGAAATAATGTAACTTCCCTTTGTCTCTTCTACAAATATTCTTACAGTTCATTCTCCGATGAGCTTAGCTCCTTGTTTCCCTCTCTTCATGAACTTACTCGAACTACTAGACTAGTAACTAGGTCTCATAATTTGACAGTGAAATCAATGAAATGCAACTCAACTTCTACTCAATAGCTTCTTTTCTCGCACTCCCCGGCTGTGGATTCTCTTCCGTATACTTGCTTCCCTGGTAGCTACAATCTTCATGAATTTATATTTAATGCCAATTAATATCTTCTATCTCCTTGATTTTTATCCTTTCCGTGAAATATTTTGTATCATGTTCTTTTGCCTGTCCACTCTACTCTCATGCAGTTCTCTTCAGAGCAGGCTTCTCGTTCTTCTTTTACTCATTCTCTGAAACCATCTGTAAATTAACCTTCTTTCCAAACACTCTCCTGATATATAACGTCTGGCCCAAAAGTGACAGAACTGTTTTGCTTGGGGTAAAATGATTATAAGAAAAGAAGAATTTAATTGTTTGACGCATGCACCAAGTTAATTAGAAAATATCGTAATTATATTGAAGAATTTTCGGCGGTCACATGGGACCAACACTCAACAGTTTGGTCATAAAGCAAAATGCCACGTTAAGCATAATTCACATAATACATATTAACAGTATAGCTTCATTCCCACCTTGAATGATGGTGATACGGGAAACATCATGTAGGGTTTTTTTTTTCTTCAATAGGGAAATAGATACTTATCAGACTTATTAGGAACATGAATGAAAACAAATGGAGGGAAACCCTTGATGAAAAACTGTTTGAGTTTTCAAATACTTTGGATATGTGCGGAAATATCACTGTTGTATCATTCCCACCGTGAAAGATAGTGATACAGAAAATATTATGTCGGGATGTTTTTCTTCAATAGAGAAATAGATGCTGATCAGAATTATTAGGAACATGAATCTAAACAAATAGAGGGAAAATCTTGATGGAAAACTGTTAAAGTTTGCAAAACACTTTGGATATGTACAGAAATTCACAATAAAACCCACACATATATATATAAAACGGAATGTATTTCTTCGAAGTAGAATTGTGCTAGAACATCCTTTCAGTTCCGATTTAAATCTAATTTTTTATGTAGCAAGATATGAAGTGTACAATCACAGAGCATAGATTTCCAATCACTATCAGTTTTTCTATATAGAAACATGCAAAAATGTTAATCTGTATATATACAAATCTGTTAGACATATCCACCAAAGACTATCACCTGTAATTGCAACGGAAATTACTTCAATTAAGTATTGACTATGTTACGGAGGTGAAAAAGTATACATAAAATATATGTTTACATTCTTTTACTAATTATTGACTGTGTTACAACAAAATCTATATTGCATGTGTGGCAAATGTTTTCCCTGATCTAATTATAAACTTTAATGAATTCCAAATAGATACAAAGATCTGGATATATATATATATATATATATATATATATATATATATATATATATATATATATATATATTCTTCAGAGCATTATACCTAGAGAGGAAATAATTCTTTGTAACGAGAATAAATGCATTGCTAGGCGATGGATGATTGCCAGTGCATGATTAGAAATCTTCCTCATTTTCATCAAACTGAAATTAATCCTGCTGCGTTTTCATAGTCTACGAATAACGTTCCTGATCTCTAATGTATTTGTAGGTGAATCTGTTAATCGCAGATCGAGGAACCAGTGATCAAGTGTTTCTCATAATCTTCAGAAATAGACCATGTCCCTGTCACTTTAAAATCAAAGGAAGTTTCTGAAGACAGACCGCATTTACGCCTGTAGTTTCCGACATTCTTTTGCTGGAGCTAACTCTCTTAGTGAAACTGTGTTTCGCATCTATCCGGGTAAGATACGCGCGCTTAGTGGAAGTTAGAAACTATTGGCTTCAATTGATCCAAAATTACTTGGTTTTTATTTAGTCACGAGTACTGTTTTAGTAATATCATTCCCATTTTAAAGAGTCAAGAAGATATAGACGCTCTAGTCAAAACTCTACTTGGAAATGAACGGAATCTTTTATGGGATGTTGCTAAAGTCCTTTGCATAGCAGCGTTCTAATAGCAAGAATAATGGTCCTAAATTCTCTAAAGCTTCCTGTGTATCATTAGCTGCTCATTCAAAGGTTTTCAAGATTATTCCGTTAAAACGCTCAAACTGGCCTTTACCTTGATATTTTAAGTTATTGTTGTACTTACGGTTAATCTTTGTTCAGTAGAAATTGCGGTACGTCTTAGGACATAAAGAAATTCCTGTCAGAATTAACATACTCAGTAGACGGCAAAAATCAGCAAAATGCTTGTCCGAACATTGTACATGATCCATCTGGGCAGGCTCTGGCGAAATGAAACCGTGTGTATACATCGATTGATGTCAGCATGTATTTGTTGCAAGTTTGGTACCGAAATATAATTTCCGGTCTAATGAGATTCTTTCTTATGGAAACGTGGCATATGACCTTGCTGCGAGAGTATTACCTGATTTTCAATCTCTTTTAATTTTTCTACTGACAATGGAAGGTTTTTGCATTTCGTGATGTGCTTCAAGCGTGTAACGTCTTGATTACTCATTCCTTTATGAATTCTCTGTAATTTTCTGTTTTTTTTCTAAATTTAATTATATAAAAGTTTCACAGGATCAAATACGACAAGTATTTACTAAGCGATTCGACAGTAGCATAGGCTTCTTTCTCTACTGCAGACTGATTAAATTCTGATTTACACAAGTTCTGGAGATAAAGGTTATTGGCCTTAACGAATGTTTTAAATGGTCTACTATAGTCCATTCTTAGTTTTCTGTCTCTTCTGTAGTTTGAAAAACATTACTAACCTCATGGACGTCCGTACCTTAAAAGAATCTCGTGGGGACTCCATATTGTTTTTATGCTGATAAATTGATGCACAATCATGTTGACAACGAGACTATGAAGAAAGATAAATATGACTGCTTCTAGCCTAGAGCGGGAAGAATTCTTTTGCGTTCTCGTGTTTGAGACTACTGTTCAACAAGCTACTTTGGCTTATATATCTACTATAAGCGCCGAGGCGATATGGAGAGAAATCGCAAAGTAACTTTCGATATGGTAAAAACTTTCAGTGGCGAAGTTGATTTAAGGGCCTGGTTTGTGAAAATGAAATTGGTAGCGAGACTACGAAAACATCACGACCTCGAAAGTTTTATGTCCCTGATTTTAGAAAGGAGCGCTTTGACCTTATATCTCCAGTTGACCGAAGAGGATCAATGAGATGGAAAGGAAATAGAAGCTAAGCTAAAAACAATCTTTACAGTCGGAGATTTTTCTGCAAATGCAAAGCTAGTGAAGATGCAGTAGACCGGAGATAAGTATTCAACTTAAATACAAAGACGGTCGGAAGTATCAGGATGTGAAAGAAATGAACAAGAGCAGAACGTGAAGCTCACGTTTGTCAATAGTTTCCCTGAACGTATATCGGTGCAACTACAGCAGTTGCGAAAAGTTGAGAAACTGGAACTCGGTAATATAATCTCAACTGCCAGGGTGATTACAGCCACACGGAGGACAGAAGTGGTAGCGGTTCCAGAACAAGAACTGAAACGGCATGATGGATGATCAAAATAAACACGTTTAATTGTAAATATTATAAATGCAAGTTGAGAGATGGTAGGGAAACAATCAAAGTGAACTGCTATGGATGCGGTGAGACAGGGGAAAAGAACAGTGGGTCACCAGTGGTTACCACTTCACATCAGCAATGACGCTAACCAGTACACCACCAACAATAAAATTGCTAATATAAGGCAGGAGAGCAAGGTCCATGAATGATACTGGCTGCAATCGCGGCCCGTATCATTCCGGGACCAAACACAAGTTTTGTAAAACAATAAGTCCGATTTGTAGCAAAATTATACGACCAAAATTTGTAATATTATACTCTAGATAATGCGTCTGCAATAACATTGTTCCTTCCTTTAATGTATTTTATTGTAATGTTGTATTTTTGTAGAAGACTCCATTTTGTCTCTCTGAGTTTTGTCAGTCTCTGAGTTTGGTTTTCCATCCTTTGAAAAATAGTTAGTGGATTATGGATCATAACAGGTCACATAGTGACACTGAGATAGAAGTAGAAGTGTTGTAGCATTGTTAGCACCGATAAACACACCTTTTCAATACCAAAATAATTCTTTTGGTGGGTGCTTAACTTTTTGGAGAAGCATCCATTTTCTTTGTCAATACCTTCATCATCTTATTGGGTTAAGATACACCCCATTACGACATGACTGGCTTCACTTTGTAATTTGAATTGCCTTGTAAAATCTGGGGTTGCAAGAGCTGGGATCTCCATGACTGTCGATCTAATTTTGTTGAAAACCGTATCACTTGTCTCACTCCATTCGTATTTTACATCCTTTCTAAGGAAATCCGTGAAAGAACTTGCTATTGATGAGAAATGTTTACAAAATTCTCGGTAGAATCCTGCCATATCGCGAATCCCATTAGTTGATGTTTGTTGGTTGGAATAGGATACTCTAGGATATCATCCACATTGGCAGTGATAGGCTTAACTTGACCTTGCCAACAGTATGGCCCAAATAATTCAATTTTACCTGATGAAAATCACTTTTATTTAGGTTCATATAAAGGTTTGTCTCTTCTAGTTTAAGGAAGAATTGTTTTATGATGCGTACATATTCGTTTCAACTCATAGTGTACACAATTACATTATCTACATAGGCATCACATCTTTGAATGTCATGTAGAACAGAATGCATCATCTTTTGAAATGTTACTGGTGCATTTTTTAATTTCGAAAGCCATAACCTTGTAGTCGTATAGTCCGTCAGGAGTCACAAAACCTGAAATTTCCTTGGTGTTGTCAGTTAAATGTACTTCCCAATTACCTATTATCGAATCAAATTTATTGACGTATTTGGACTTGCCAAATTTGTCAATACAACCATCAATTCTAGGACTTGGATATGAGTCACTTTTGTTTACTGCATTTACTTTCCGAATATCTGTAACAAATCTGTAGGTGCCTTTGGATTTTTGTACACGAATACAAGGAGCACTCCACTGACTGTTACATGGTTCAATGATGTAATTCTCCAGCATATACTTCATCTTACCCTCAACTGTTGGAGTTTGATGGGATATACTCTGTAGGAATGCTGTTTGATGGGCTTTTCATCTCCAACTACGACATCGTGCACTGCATACATGGTTTTTGCTAGGAATATCAGGTAAAAGATTTTTGAAGTAACTAACCAAACCATGTATTTCTTCACATTTTACATTCACATAAGACAGTGTTTCCGAGATCTTTAAATGACTACTTTGACGTATTTCCCCCTTCCTGACAACTGTATTGTCATCGTTATCTATATCATGTTGATATGAATTTATTTTAGTAATGTCAGTTACTGTTTGACCAGCTTAACCATACCTTTTTTTTTATTTCTGTCTATGTAACTTTTTATGATATTAATGTGGCAAAATCTTTTTTTCCTTTAGATCTGTGATGTGGATGATATAATTTAAAGCGTTTATTTTCTTTTATTTGTTCTTCTAAAAGGTGGGATATAAATGTTTCGTTTAATAATAATACCTCAGCTGGTGTCTCTAGGTTTTCATTTACTAAGAGTTGCTTTCCTTTTGTCGATCTGGTAACCGCATATTCATGGTATAAGTTGAGGTTTTCTTCCCCCACTGAGTTACGGCTTACTACTATTTTGTCACTAACAACGAGGTCAGCTATTACTCTCTCCCCCGCTAAAATATTTCCTAGCAGCAGAAACACTCCTTTAATCGGTAGATTTGGTCGTACGTATTAACTGGGCCATTTATTAATTCCGATTTTATGTGAATTTTGTGTAGGGGAGCTTTTTGTACAGTCATCCCTACTTCTTGTAACAACACAAAATCACTGGTGAAGGTAGATTCTGATAATGGTAGGACGTCTTCTAATATTAAGTGTTGAGACTCACCGGTATCCCGCAAGATTATTATAAGCTTTTCCTCTTCAGATTGTTGATATACACAGAAACCTGGGATAGAAATTGCTGATGTTTTTCCATGTATGAAGTTTTTGTTTTGTCATATATCCATATCTTTGAGAGAGAAGACGGGTTAACATTATCGTTTTTGTTTTATGCATTATAAAAGCATGTGTTTGAAGAAAGTTATGTTCTTCCCTTTTCCTTTGTCAGATTCGGCACTCGGATATAATATGATAATTCTTCTTTCAATAAGCGCAGAAAACGGTACTTGGGTGTGTCTCTTACTTTTTACCATTGTTATTATTAAATACGCTCGGAGGACGAGACTCGGGTAGAGTTTTTGTTTCTGTAAGAAAGTCTGACTAGTTCCTTGTTATTTTATTTTATTTCCAACTTTTTTGAGTTAAGCTATATGTACCAGCAATTACTGCCGTCTCGTTGACGTAATTACCTATTTCTCGTCAATTCGCGTCTGAATTTCTTATGTTACGCATCGTTTGAATTCTTCAATTGCTCCAACGTATTAGAATAAGTTGGAGTAAACTACTATATTCATAATTTAATTTTTTATTCTAACCTATCAAAAAGATCCTCTTTTTCTCTGACGGATTCGACATAAGTGTGCCGCTTGATTTTTTTTTTATTTTCTAAATTTCTCGGGTACTAACTTGTAAGCATTTATTTTGGCATTTTTTTTTAATATTTTATAATCTGTGCCATCTTCCATACTAAGCGCAGAGTATAACTCGGCGGCTCTTCCAAATAAAACGTTTCGCAATAATGTTCGCCAGTAGACGTTAGGCGATTATAAGTTTGTTGCTATTATTTCAAATTGGGAGAAATATTGCTCTACTGTTTTTTCACAAAAACTAGAAACTAATCTAATATTTTACACTGCGTGAAAAGAAGAAACATTGGATTTGACTTCCATTTTCTTGTAATCTTAGTCTTTCTAGATCTATTTTATCATGCATTTTTAATTTTTCCTATTCCAACATCTGTAATTTCTTTAGTTCTACTGTAACTTGTATATTATTTTGGTGGCTTACGGCCTATCACGTTGAATACACCGGTTCTCCCTCGATCACCGAAGTTAAGCAACGTTGAGTCTGGTCAGTTCTAAGATGGGTGACCGCTTGGGAATACCAGGTGCTGTAAGCGTATAGTGACGGATATCCGTTGTGATGCAGTGGCTATCGTCTCGGAAAGATGAATCGGTGAGCCGAGTTCGAATTCCAGTTGAATACCCTGCATTCACTTACGCACTGGTACCCTTGGGAAAGGTATTAATCCGTCCCTTCCATCCACTTATGGGTTAAATTACAAGGGTAGGACTTGGGGACTCTGCTCTTAAAAAAACAAATCCCAATGAATCTTGATACTCGAAAAGAAAAATGATGTAAAATGAAATAACCTTACCCCAAAATCTATGGTTATGACCTTAAATGATCTCATAAGGATTGATAGGTCGTTGAACCTACAAACAAATATCATTTTGGTTATCTTCCTGATTTACGGTAGATGTTTCTAGATGGTTGTTATTCATTAATTTAACTGCTACGATTTTTTTTTATTACATCTTTTCTCACTGTCGGGATTTTATCTAATTCGAAAAAATCTGCCCTTTCCACTAGTTTCGCTTTGTGTAGAGTCTCAAAGTTTTCGCCCAGGTCGGTTAAATGAGAAATTTTTCAAAGGAAAAGGGCATGCTTTTTGTTGTTTTGGTTTTTATATTTTACGAAATGTATTTAGATACAGTTACATCCTTTCATGTATTACGTATATTGAGTGTGTTTTGTTTGTTTTGATTTTACGATATTATACGAGCCATTTATTATTATTTTTTTGTTTATTTTTGTCTTATTTTATCGAGATGTCCGAGCACCTCAGTTTGTTATTATATTAGCGTTTTGACGATACTCCCAATTTTGTTTTATCTTTGGACGAGCTGTTATGTTTTAGCTTCGGAGGAGCAACCAACTGTTACAAACCCGTCTGGGTCAGCAACACATAAAATACAATTTAGTTGGAATAATGCTGAAAGGAGTGAAATAAACTATAGCGCAATATAATTTCATACAAATAGAAATTTATTTTAACACACAAAAATATGTATAAACAAAAAGCAGGTGAAAGTTGACAGACCTATATAATATCGGACACTAGAACGGGTTCAATATTGTAACAGTTTTACACAATATTTAACGGGAAATAAGAAGTGGTTTTATCTAAGAAGATATTTGGATGATGTTTAGGTGGAATGTAAAGTGGTCATTTATCTCGGCTAAAGAATATATATATATATATATATATATATATATATATATATATATATATATATATATATATTCTTTAACCGAGTTCTGCTTACCTTTCACGGCAGCAACGTGGAGAATTCACTGGATGTTGAGGAAGGTTTTTAGTATGGAGAATTTTAGCTGGTAGCTTTATGAAAAGTTCTTTCTTCGTTTTGAACGAATCATCAAAGAGGGGTCTACATCTGGCATGTAGCACCTACAACTCTGGGGTTTTCTTCTATTTCTTATTTATATAGAAACAGGGGCCGATATCCATTGGTTATACTTTTCTCTGGTCTTTTCCTTCTTTTGCCCGTAACAATAGTTACCAGGCTAGTTAATCTCTTTTTGGAAAGGGTAGAAACAAAACAACTGACCCAAATTCTACGACTCTCCTTTCGGGGGTAGGAGAACCGTGACCGCATGACCAGTTACTACTACTTTTGGGAGGATTGGTGGAATCTTGACCAAATAACAAAATTACTACTATTTCTGACTAAGGTGACTATATTTAGTCCTGAACCAAGGCCTTTGTGTCAAGAAAACGCTTCTAACTTCATCGTTACAATAGTCTTGCAAAGAATAACAGATACGAATCCAGCGTAAACACAATCATTGAAAATCGTCATAAGCCACGAGTTTTTAAGGAAAATAATAAGAGGTGAAATAATGAAAAAAGACATTAAATAAAGAGTAAGTCTTTCAGCTAAGTTGGTATATTTTTAATTTGTATCATAATTTTTAATGTATCATTGGACGAAACACTTTCAACCATAACATTTTATTGTTTATTTTCGACTCTGCATGTTTATGGCTGGTCAAGATATTAAACAGTTATAACATAAACAATTAAATTAATATCCGGCAAATATGTGTAAAAGAAACGTAATGCATGGAAGTTCATATTAGAAAAATACTAATATTATAGGTAAAATAAAAAAAATATAGCACAAAATATAATGGAATATATATATATATATATATATATATATATATATATACAGGGTGTTAACGATAAATTGGCAGTTTGAGACCTCAGACTTTAAACCTTCATAAAGAAGGGACATTTAAAGACATTTAAGATTTGCGTATGTTTATTTAACTGTTTTATTAAATACAAACATTTTATTCTATGCGTCCACCTTCTGCGTCCACAACTTGCTTAATGCGAGCCCTAAAAGCACGACAGGCATTGACAGCTAACTCTTTCTTGATATTGCGGAATGCTCGCCTTACGGAGGTCTTCAGTGAGGCCACACTGTTATGGGGGCGACATCGCCCCATAACCAATAGTCGCAGGGGTTCAAATCTGGCGAACTAGAGGGCCAGATATTTGAGGGCACAAAAAACGGCAACTCTCTCTTCAAGAAGGTCTGCACTGTTTTTGACCCATAAGCAGGTGCAGAGTCCAGGATGAATATAATTTTGTTGGGATCATCGTTCTTCTTAATCCAGGGTAAGAGATCTTCCTCCAGAATCTTCAGATATTCCGCCATATTGATCTCCAGGCCAACGTCAATGAAGTGACGGGGCATGACTTTCCCTATGCTGGCAATAGCTCCAAACACCATGACAGAGACAGGGTGTTTACTCTGCATGACTGGAGGAACACAAGAATGGTCAATGGCGATAACTCTTGAGTTTCTTCAGTTGGCGACTTCGTCTACCACGAATTTTTTCTCTCCACAAAAATGCGAACGGTACCACCATGGTGTTTCAGGTGATTGAGTAGCAAGTGGCTTCTCTCTTTACGAATGGTCTTAGATTTTGCGGTAAGAATGTTACGACATCGTCTGGAATATGACTTCATCCCAAGATCTTTCCGTACTGCATTAGAAATGGTCATTTTGGCTACATTCCGCTTTTTCGCCTGGTCAACCATTGACTGTGATGGATTTGCTGCAATGGATCATTTCAAACCTTTTGGTGGGGATTTTATCACTTCTCGGGCTGTGAACCTTCCTTTGCATGTCTTTACCTTCCCTAAAGTTTGCTACAATACGATAAACAGTCCTAGGAGCATAGCCAGTGTCTCTGATAATGTCAGACGTCTTATGCCCGGCGCGGAACAATTCAGCAATAATCATTCTATGGTTAAATTCTACACTTTTGTTAGTATTTTTAGGTGGCTAATCTGGACTTCAGACTCTAAAGTGTACAGAAACTAACATTTCAGACAGATAATGCCGCTTTAAAAAACCTAAATTGCGGATTGAAACTACTGCCAATTTATCGTTTACACCCTGTATATATATATATATATATATATATATATATATATATATATATATTCCATGATATGTTGTCGTATAATTTTTTTATTTTACCTATAATATTAGTAAATTTTACACGTATTTGCCGGATATTAGTTTAATTGTATAGGCTATAACTGTTTAATTTGGATAAGATGCTATAATATATATATATATATATATATGTATATATATATATATATATATATATGGATATTATAACATCTTATCCAAATTTGCTATCGCTCTCACTATGTCAACTCTCCTAAACTTTTTACTAACTTACACTCTCCTGGCTTGTACATTTTCCTGAATTGTTTGGCCTGATATTCCGGCGGCCTGACGATTTCACATACCTGCAGGAAACTCTAGCTGCTGTCGACTTCTGTTTATGGGAAAGACAAAAATTGAGTATATATATATATATATATATATATATATATATAATAAAAAACCCAGGGAAAAATATTTTGTTTTAGCGTTTCTCCTACTGACAGACAAAAAACGAAATGAATTTATTACAAATTCACTTTGCTAACATTGCTAAAATTCAGCAGTGGATTAAACCTGTTGTTTAAATATTCCTGTGAGTAGAGAAATAAATCCTCACTGTTTATGCTATAGTTTAAGCCGAGTGCCAAATTAAAGATACGCTTATAATATCGCAATGCATTGTGTTATATAAGAAATTTTCGTCATGATGAAACATTTATACAATGTATCATTCTTTAGAACATAAAAACTCAGAATATACATAACAGCTCTCTTCTTGTCATATTTAATTTCCATTCTTGAAGTCCCCTATATGTACAGTGACATTTGATCCTATTTAGTATTCGTTGCTTCTTTAAAACTATCACACCATATAGATATTCTAGCACACCGTATGTATATAATATACATTAAACTCACTATATTTCTTAGAAGAATAACTGAGAAAATATAAGAAATTACAAAGATTTGAGATAGTAATCAGCCAAATAGCGAAAAACCAATATAGACAATAACTCAAGGTAAAATAAATAGAAAGAGAATAACTAAACAGATTTAATTAAACCACGGAAGAGCAAATCGATTAAACAATACAAAAATTAAGATAAAGAAATAACACCATAGAGAGAATATATTAAGTATAGGAATAAATAAAGATAAAATTAATTTGAAGATAAATGGCAAATATCCAATTAATACTGAAATGGATAACGTTAAAGTAAAAGTGAATGACAGGCAAACGTCTGCAAGAAAGAGAAAAGAAAGAAAATAAAGTAACTTTGGCATATTTGATAAAGGAGGAGGAGAAATAATGGAGGCTGATTTGTATTTACGCGTTCTTAAAAGAAGATTAATCCCAAGGTAGTTATAGCGTCTTGATAAGAATCAGTAACGCAGGTTAGCAACAATGACGGGCTCTCGAGAGAAGAGCGCAGACATTTGTCAGGCCTGCGACAGAATATAATTAATTCAACTGCAGAAGTCTGAATAAGGAGCCTTTCTTTCTGACAATTAGACTATTATCGTCTCTTGTCGGATATTTCGGTCAGTGGACACGTTCGATAACTAGCAATACTTAATAGAGAATGAATGTCACATCGATGCGGGGATCTAAAACCAAATTTGAAAATGAGACTGAAGGCATTTTAATGTTGATGGAATTCAAGGTGCAAATCCCTTACTGTCAAGAATCTTAAGACCTTATCTTGCACTTTATAATAGAAAATGCCTATTCTTGTTTTCCTTTTGTCATAATGAAAATAAAAATATGACCTTCAAGCTTAAAAATTTCATAAGGCCTTGAAAAAATGTTTTTTCTGTCTAATACTTAAAATATTTAAAATATTTCTTTATTGTATTGTTGAATCCTTTAATATTGTAACCTACTTATTTACCTGAAAAAAGTTCGGTCGTTCACATTGTCACCGATAATATTTTTAATATCAAGATTTAATTTCACGATTTCGAAATTAATTTTATGGTTAGAATGTCTCTGTGTCTTTCAAATGTTAGCTCAAATAATTAACCTATAACTAATTTTAATACATTTCGATTGAATCTAATATAACAACAAAATACCTGGACTTCTTACGTATCAATAATTTATATAATTTAATGGAACTATGCATATTTGAAAAAATCCTCTATATATTATTGAACTAGTCACACTTGCCGAAGAGGTAGATAAAGAGATTAAGAGAAAAAAATGAGGGACATAAAGAAATAAACAAGCAACCGACAGAGGGAGTGATTGTAGGATATCTTAGAAAGAGGAAGATTCTGTCGTTGCTTAAGTGTCGTTTTCAGTATTTTTCAGAAAAAAAAAACTTTCTTACTTTTCTTATAACTATCTAGATATTGTCAAATAAAGAGTGCAGCTCCAGTTGTTTATTAGTAAATCCACGTAGTCGTTGATTAATTGGACACTTTACAGTTTATCAAAATTTAAAGTTATTTAAAACTAGAAAACATTTTTAGAGATTCTGTGGAGATAATAATGATTTTATGATGCAAGCGCAATTGTTAAGTGGAGACGTTGTGTGGATACACTAATTCTAAAAGTAAATGAGCGTATTTTAATATAACTAATCCGACTGGAATTGAAACACGGTATTCCAACTTTCAATGAGGAATGATTTAACATTACAAAACCCCGCAAGCTTACAATACTTGTTATTCACAACAGCCACACACCTAAAAAAAGACCATGCTCGAAATTTCATAAGTTTCATAATAGTAACCGAACAGTAAATCCTGTACTTCTGCTAGTGATTTTGAACACTAAGAAATAGGTTGTTTTAGCTTGGTTTCGGATATAACAAGTTGAGGCACTCGTTTAGATTTTGTAGAATGATTCGGTGAAAGCATAAAAATAATATAACTACACATATACTATATATGCTATTTTATGAAGTAATCAGAATATTTAATATTTATTCTTGCAAATATTTTTTCTATGCATCAGAAAATCACAGAAAATACGACAGCGTCATGTGTGGAACCAAGTGCTAATTCTGTTGTCTATTCTGCGTAAGATGTTCCGTCTTCGACGAAGAAAATGTCATTTTCGTAATTACAAATGCTTTTTTCAGTTTAATGGATGAAATGGCTTTCAGCGAGTGTGTTCTGTAGCACTTAGTAAAGATCATATTTATTTGAACTTTGGCGCTACAGAATCACAAATTGCAAATTTTCCAGATAACAGAAATTGCATTTGGTCAGGACTTATACGCAACAACTAAGAAAATTGCCACTTGTACGTAGAAAGAGAAAATATAGGTATAATAAAGATGTTCATTTTCACCGATGTTTCAAATAAAAGTTTAAGACGGTGATTTCCATCAATACTGTTAAAAATTCTAATAGCTAATTTACATGAGTAACCTATTTATAAATTTTCAATGATATATTTTTACTCAATACTGAATTTTCTCATGAGAAAAGAGTTAAAACTATCAGTAATATTCCAATTAGATGACTAAAGCGGAAAGTTTAAAGTTATAAATCATAATAATCTATAATTGATTACATATGTTGAAGGATGAATATAAACAGTTTGTACTTACAGATATATATATATATATATATATATATATATATATATATATATATATGAATAGTAGATATAAAAATAAAGATGGTCTAACTGTGTATCATGGGGTTACTCGGTTTTTTAATAGCTATTTTGAGATGGTAATGACAAGTGAGTCAGTCAGTTGGGTGTCATACGTGATACACGCTTGGGCGACCATGTCTCGACAGAGACACGACTGACTGGGCAGAAGATTATCCCACAGTAGGTTGCCATTGCTTTCTGCGGTAGACTGGCTGCCGACCAAGGCTATAGAACCCAATCTGTTCTGCTATTTAACCCATAACTGGAAGGAAGAGACGGATTAATACCTTTCCCAAGTGTATTTGCGCGTAAGTGAATACAGTGGATTCAACTGGAATTCGAACTCGGCTTCCCGGTTTCTCGTTCCGAGCCGATATCCACTGTACCACAACGCACATCCCCTGTTCAATAGACATGTGTGGTGTGTGAAACGGGCGATAGATTGATCTATCTACTACAATTGAAAAAAAAATGTGCGAAGATTGGAAACGAGAAAGCCGGAAACCAGATCCTAGACAGGGAACAAGAGATGAACCTATTAACCTGTTCAATAGACATGGGTGGAGTGTGAACCGGGCGATAGATAGATCTATCTACTCCAATTGAAAAAAACAAAAAAACAAAGTGAAAATATTGGAAAAGAGAAAGCCGGAAACCACACCCTAAACAGGGATCAAGGGATGACCCTCTTAACCTGTTCAATAGACATGGGAGGAGTGTGAACCGGGCGATAGATAGCTTGTTGTAGAAAACGTGAAATTGCGAAATTCATGAATCGGTCGCTTCTTTTCATCGCAATTTTAAAAATGTTATAAGTGCGTATAATAAAATGTAATGTAATGAGAACAATTCTTAATCCCCATCAAGATAAAATAACGACTGTCTTTCTTGTAATATGATGAAAACTCCGAAAATAATTAAAATGATTCGTGGCGAAATTTAGTGTGAAATAAAATAGTTTATGTACAAATAAACAAAAAACAAGGCAAAACAGAAAACAAAAATGATTTAAAGAACAAACATTTATGAAATTCGAATATGTACCAACATAACTCCAAAAATGTCACATCAATTTTAAAATCACGAATATCTTATGGTTAAACTAGTAGTCATTGATTTTAATATTGTTGACATATCTGTTCGTGTGTCCATACTCTTAATCTTGAGGTTATTGACAAAAAAAAAGAATCTTGCAATCTAATCGATCCTGACCTGTCATCTCGACTTCAATCATTTTCTCACCGACTTAACCAAGATTACCTCTAACCTTTCTTCAAATATTTTAATGGTAACTGCACTGACGAACTTTTATTCTCTGGAGACACGCCGACATTAATGTAAGCATGCTCTCTAGTTGCACCCCAATTACCACTGAGATAGTTAAATGTAAATCCCAATCCTACTCTCATAGTTTTTTTGTCACAGTTTTCGTTACCGTTTATTTCCATACCTCATAACTCCAATGTTTAAAAATGTTAAATGCAACATCAGTCTGTTATCATCTGCCATCTATTATCATCTTGAATTTGCTCTTTCTTCAATGCGCCTTTTGTCTCACTCTAACCCACAGCGCACTGATTGCGATGCTGTCATTCTTGTTGTGAAATGATTAACAAAAATATATTTATTCCTTTCATTTATATTCTATCATACCGTATAGTTTTTGGTATGAGCGAAACCATAACCTTTTATATAAAATCATATAGAATGCACAATAGTTCGAAATAATGACCTATAATAAGACACATAGCAATCAAAAATTACATTTTTATAATTAAAAATATTTCATTTAAACTTATATTTAAATATGTTTAATTCAGTTTGCCTATCAATAGTAATTGGATCGTTTCTGGCGGTTAAAAATGATTGCTAGGCAGAAATTCTCTTGTAACACAAAGATATAATATATGTACATAATTTTATGAAACAACAACTGCTTACTCAGATCATTATTCATGAATAAATAATAATACCTATTCAATATCAGAAAATCGATAGGTAATAATGTTCGACTTTAAAAGTTCATAACACTAAGTATAATCAAATGTGTACAGGCTGCATTTCACTATAATATTCAAACATAAAGACATCTTAGACAGTTCGATAAAATATCAACTCCAACACGAAACACAAGATAAATATGAACAAAAATGTTAGAATAAAACAAAAACAAGAAAAATAGCAACAATAACAGTAGTGATAATAAGGAATAATAATAATAATAATAATCATAATAATAATAATAATAATAATAATAATAATAATAATTGAAATAGAAAAAATATGGAAATAATAATTGAAATAGAAAAAATATGGAAATTGAAAACAAGAGTTGTGCCAGTGATAGTAGGTGCACTTGGAATGATAAAAAATGGAAGAAAACAACACATTGAAAGAATCCCTGGAAACCCCAGGTTAAGAGATATACAAAAAATTGTCTTATTAAGTACAGCCCACACACTAAGGAAAACTTTATCTATGTAATGCTGGGGATGATAGGGAAGATAGAAAAACATGAAATGGAGCCATAACAACACGCCACTACCTGCCTTAGGTCTCCCCGCAGACTTGGTTGGTAGTGAGACCAAAGCAGAAATCGAAATATGATGAAAAATGAAATAATAGTAAATAATAATAATAATAATAATAAAGGATGTGTAGCATGATCGATGAAAGGAATATATGAAATGTTATTTACTTATTCTTAAAAAAAAAACAACGATTATACCCTATATTGGCACCCAGATTTAATAATTTTCATAGATATTAATAATAATAATAATAATAATAATAATAATAATAATAATAATAATTTGTCAAAACTACACAACATGACATGCATTATATTTTGATAGTGTGACCATAGAAGTAATTAAGCTATTATGAAAAGGATATATTAATATTACTTAAAAAATATTAATTACAAAATAATATTATTCATTAAAAAAGGATAAAGCTCTTGAAGAGATGAACCAACGCTGGCAAGTCAAACATTTGCATGGTGAATAACATGAACGTGCTAATAAATCTAATGTTAATTTAATACTCATCAATGGTTACGTGCATCTGGATTATAGTGTGAAACTTAAGGCTTTATTCTTTCTGCACAAGACCAAGGATTTTCACTAAGAACTTACAGTGAAGTATTATACATAATAATGCGGAACTAATATGCATGTTCTCTGATAAATACCAAAACACAATAGCCCATCTAATCTGAGGGGGTTCAGTACTTGCCGCAAATAAATATAAAAATCGTCACAATAGAGTAGGGCAAAATTTACACTGGATAATGTGCAAACATTATGGAAAATGTATAAACAAACACTGGTAGGAACATCACCCAGAACCAGTTACAGAAATATAAGATATCACCATTCTATGGGATTACACCTTATAGACAGACAGAAAAATTAACGCAAATATTCTGGGCATTATTGTTCAAAACCAAAAAGAAAAAAGTTGCTTATTAATTATATGGCTTGTCCAGCAGTTTGTAACATAGCAACCAAAGAATTCGAAAAACTCAAAATATATAGACCTGAAAAATAAAATAGAAAAAAATGTGGAAATGAAAACAAACATCGTAACAGTGATAGTGGGTGCACTTAAAATGATAAAAAATCGAAAAAAAAGCTCATTGAAAAATCCTTGTAAACCTCATCTTAGGAGATATACAAAAAATGTCTTGTTAAGTATAGTCCACACATTAAAGAGAAATGTGTATATGTAACGCTAGGAATGATAGAGAGAATTGAAAAACATGAAATGGAGTCATACCAACACACCATCGTTAGATCTAGCTGCAGACTTATCAATTAATTGACAAGTTTTTCTTTCTGCCTTTTGACAATAATGGCCTGCCTATGTGCTTCAATTTTTCTGTCTGTGTAGATGGTGTAATCCCATAGAATGGTGACATCTTCTTTTTCTGTAACCGGTGCTGAGCGATGTTCATACCAGTGTTTGCTTACAGATTTTCCATAGTGTTTGCACATTGTCCAATGTAAATATTGCCCCACTCTGTCGTGTAGAATTTTATATTCATTTGGGGCAAGTACAGAACAGCCTGAAATTAGATAGTCTATTGTTTCTTGGTGTTTATCAGAAAACCTGCATTTTGGATCCATATTATTATGTATAATATTTGCCTGAATGTTTCTGGTGAAAAAACGTTGGTCTTGCGCTGCAAGAATAAAGCCCTCAGTCTCAGATTTTAACCCAGATGCAAATAACCATCGATGAATATTAACTTTATCAACATTGGATTAACTGGCACGTTCTGGATATTGTCCATGCTGAGGTTTGTCTTGCCAGTGTTGTTTCATTTGTTCAAGAGCTTTATTTTGGAAGATTTAAGGCAGTTCGTTGTGTGTAGCTATGGCTCCATTCTATGTTCTTTTTTCTCGCCTAACATACTTAGCCCCACATAGGCAAATTTTTACTCAGCCTGTGAGTTGTACTAACAAGACCATTTTTACTATCGTAAGCTGGGGTTTCTAGTTATTCCTTCAACGTGTTGATTTATTCCATTTTTTATCATTCTAAATACTTCTATGTTCACACTACTTATAATGTCAGCATAAAATATAATGCATGTCGTGTTGTGTAGTTTTGACAAATTATTATTATTATTATTATTATTATTATTTATGAAAATTATTAAATCTTGTTACCAATAAAATGTATGAACTTTGATCAGCTTTTTGAGAATAAGTAAATAACCTTTCATATATTACTTTCATCGAACAGACTGTACCTCCTTTATTATTAATGTGTAATTTTTCATCATATTTTGATTTCTGCTATGGTCGCACTACCAACCGTGTCTGCAGGAAGGCCTAAGGCTGGTCGTGGCGTGTTGTTATGGCTCCATTTCATGTTTTTCTATCTCCTCTATCATCCATAGCGTTCCATAGTCAAAGTTCTCTTTAGTGTGTGCTATATTTAATAAGAAAATCTTTTGTATATCTCTTAAGCTTGAGTTTCCAGAGATTATTTCAATGTTCTGTTTTGTTCCATTTTTTATCATTCCAAGTGCACTTACTATCACTGGCACGACACTTGTTTTCAATTTCTACATTTTTTCCAGTTCCATTCCCAATTTTTTATATTTTGACATTTTTTCGAATTCATTTGTTGCTATGTTACAATCCGCTGGAAAAGTCATATCAATTAAAAGTAAGGTTTTTTCTTTCAGGTTTTTAACCATAATGTCCAGCGGACCTACCTCAATCTCCCTGTCTATGTACGTGGCGTATTCCCGGTGCGGGGCGATGAACACACCATTGTTTGTTTACATATTTTCCATGGTGTTTGCACATTGTCCAATGTAAATATAGCCCTAGTCTCTCGTGACGAATTTTGTATTCATTTGGAGTAAGTATAGAATATCCTCAGATTAGATGATCTCTTGTTTCTTGGCATCTATTACTGAACCCGCACTTTGAATTCACATTATTATGTATAATTTTTCCCTGAAAGTTCCTAGAGAAAAGACTTTGGTCTTGAGCAGCAAGAATGAAGCCTTCAGTCCCATATATTAATCCAGATGCATATAACCATCGATGAGTATTAACTTTATCAACATTGGATTTATTACCTTTATCCTTGACTTTCTGTTGTATATTTTTTACAGCAATAGTTAGTGCTTGGCTTATGTTTTGCTTTTCTACAGAATCTACTAAATGTAAATCTTGTTTGTATTTACTTTCTTTTTTCCTTATTCAATATTTTTTCTTTCTGTTATCATGTTGTTAGACTAATTGTATCATCCAGGCTTTTCTATGTATGTTAATAAGCCAATAGTTGTTGTCTTCTATGACAATTCTTTTGAGATATTTTATAACCACATTCTGTCTTGTTGACTGGTTAATGCTATTAATGACACGCAAAATAGTAAAGGAGACAAAGGGTCACCTTGAAATATACCTGTTTTGATGTTTATTTTACCAGACTTATAGATTCCATTTATATGATTGAGGTAAATTATTGTTTTCCATATCGACATACATTTTGCAATGAAATTTATGAGGACGGGTGATAGATATTTAGAGTCTTTAAGATCCAGGAATGTAGTACACTATCGAATGCCTTACCATAATCTATCTAGGCTTTACTATGTTTTTCACTTGTATTGAAGCAGTATTCCAAGATCATCCTATTAATAAGTAATTGTATTTTACATCCGTAACAGCCACGTTTGCAACATTTTTGTTCAAGCGGAAGCATGTGGTTTCTTTCCAAGTCGAAAGATATCTGTTTTGTAAAAATAGATGTTAATTGATTGTTTGTTGTCGGAAGGCAGGTAATTGGTCTGTAGATGTTCGGGTTACTTGTGTCAATATTATTGGGTAGAAGAAATTTATTAATCATGATGTCATTTTTCAACATATTTCGATTTCTTCTATGGTCGCATTCCAAACCAAGTCTGCGGTAAGACCTAAGGCAGGTCGTGGCTTGTTGTTATGGCTCTATTTCATGTTTTTTCTATCTTCCCCATCATCCCTAGCGTTACATAGACAAAGTTCTCCTTAGTGTGTGGGCTGTACTTAATAAGACCATTTTTTGTATATCTCTTAAGCGGGGGTTTCCAGAGATTCTTTCAATGTGTTGTTTTTTTTCCATTTTTTATCATTCCAGTCGGAATTTTTCGGTTTAATTATTTGAAGATATCAAGTAGCTTGTTTCAGGAAATATGGTTAATCGTTAAATGTATTTACTGTTTCAATATTGAGTAGAATTTTTTTTTCAAAATTATGTTACTCTCATTAGAGGCTGATAATTTATCGACATATAAATTGACGTTGCAAAATTTTGGTACCATGAAAGTTTTAGGATTCTTGAAATTCGATGTATTCAGGACAGAAATATGTATTATTCAACGAAAGGCTTGAAACAGGTTCCACATAATTTTAATCATTTGTATTTAATAAAAAGGGTTTATTTTCAGATACTTGTCTTTGGGTTTAAAAGTATATTAACATTTTCCAGTTGTCGGTAGAGATTGATATTGTATCAGCGTATAATTTGACAACAGGGTTTATTCTTACGTGTAGAGCTCGGCTTTTCTTTTTCTTCTGTTTCTTGTGTTTCTTTTTTCTTTTTCTTCTGTCATTTCTTTCTTTTCCAGTAGAAGGTGAGTTGCCATTTTATGTTGTGATGCTTGAGTTTTTTTATTGTTTTTTTTTGAGTGTCGGTGTTCACCAGTGAGTTAGTAGGGATTTTTCCACTGCATGTTCCTTGCTAGGTTTAGACGTCGGTGTTCACTCGTGTACATGTGATTCTTCCATTATGAGTTTTTATTCCGCGTGATCTTTCCATTGCGTATTCTTATTAAGCCGTCGGGTGTTATCAGTGAAGAATTGGGGTGCATTTTCCTTGAAAGTCGAGGCTTACTAGAGAAAAAGTGATTCTTTCATTGCCTATTCGTTTTAAGAGGTTGTGTGTCACCAGATTGATAGTGGTAATAAGATTTTCATCCTTATATTTTAGCTTGTCGTCTCAACTACTTCCATGTCTCACACTCTGATTGACGCTGACGGCGGCCTTCTATAGTAATTTATATTTTTTCACTAGCTCGCTAAGTCTTTTCAAGTATAGCAAATCGCTTGGTCAGAAAATTTAGTTAGAATCTACTTGCAAAATCCCATTTCGACTTTTTCTTTAAGCATGAGGTCAATCATCTTTCTATACAGCTAAACCAGGACTTCACACGTCATTGTGAATTTTTGTTAAAAGGGATGAAAAATGTTGATTTTAAGTCTTAATCTTTTATTCCACATACTTGTGAGATCGCTCATTTTGTATACAAGAATGGATTCGTCTGATGTGTACACATACTCCTACCTAAAAAGAGAACGGGAGAGTTGTAAAGGAGTTGCTTATTTGGTCAGTAAGTTGCTGCATTATCCGGACATACTATTTCACTGAAAGACTGTATATATTGATTTCTACTAATAGTATTCCTGAATTGACTAACCCGTGTTCCATTTTTTATATTTTGTTTAATATAACTTACATTTTCTCTCTCCATATCGGTCTTTTTAATTTATTTATTTGTTTGGTTTCTCACCCGGATTCCACAACACACATTATACTTGTTTTCAAAATTCACTTTGTTTTTCTATTTCAGTATCTATGATATTTAGGTTACATTTAATGTTTTTTCTATCTCCTAAAACAACCATAACGCTACATACATATAGTTCTCCTCAGTGTCTGAGCTCTATTTAACTAGACAATGTTTTGTATATCTCTTCAGGTGAGATTTTCAGGTATTATGTAAATGTGTGTTTTGTTGCATTTATTATCATTCAAAGTCTGCATACTATCACTGGATCTATTCTTCTTTTGCATTTATACATTTTTCTACTTCAATTTCTATGTCTTTACAAAAGCCATATAATACAGTAGGCAATCTTAGTTTTTTTTTCTTTTGGGTTTTTGACAATATTTTATGGCGCATTTGCTATAATTTTCCTGTTGGGGTAGATGGTGTAATCCTATAGAATGCTGACATGCATCTTTGTAATCGGTAGAGGTATATGTTCATACTAATGTTTGTTTACAAATTTTTCACAGTGTTTGGATATTTTCCAGTGTAAATATTATCTAAATTTTCTCATTACTATTTTTATATTCATTTGGGGCAAGGACAGAAAATCCTGAGATCAGATGGTTTATTTTTATTTTTAGTATTTGTTGCATAACAAGCATATCTTAATCTACATTAATATCTATGATAATTGCCAGAAAGTTCTTAGTGTAATGTTTCAGGTCTTTCGCCGCAAGTATAAAGCGCTCGGTTTTAAACATCAATCCGGAAACTCGTAACAATCAATGAATATTAACTTTATCAATATTGGATTTTTCCAGCAAGTTATGGATATTAACCGTGCAAAAGTTTATATTGCCAGCGTTGTCTCATCTGTTCAAGATCTTTAACCTTGGCATTTTTCTTTGCTTCAAATTATGGTTCTTCAATTTAGTTTTGTTTTCTACAGAATATAATAAAAGCAAATCGTGGTTTTATACACTGCTTTTTATATTATTAAATATTTTTTATTTCATATTGTTAGACTAATTGTATCTCCCGGTCCTTTATTTTTTCGATGTATATTAGTAAGCCAATAATTGTCGTATTGTATTAAAATTCTAGCTTAATAAGACCGCTTCCAACTTCTTTACGGGGTATGTATAGGCGGTCTCTATCAGAAATTGAATGATGCAACGTATGCTTAGAAAGAAGTTTTCTTGTTTAGCAATTCATTCGTATGATGTCATTTAAAGTCCAGTTCAACATGTTGAAACTATATTGGAACTCTTGGATAGCAATGTTATTAATTGCAATCATTCTCTTCTGAGAATTCAATTCAGATTTTAATACTAGTCGTTACCCTGTATAGTAACTTTTACGCAGTATTTCTCTTTTTTTTGTGTGTGTGAATTATTTCATTTTCATTTACACCTAGGTCTTTATATTCTACTTCCTGCTTTAAAGTTTGTATTGTAACAGCAGGATTATGCTAATAAAGGTTGTTTGTTGTAGCGATGTGCTATTAAAATTATTATTATTATTATTAGTAGTAGTAGTAGTAGTAGTAGTAGTAGTAGTATTTTATCAACAACATCCTTTTAACAACAACAAAATCATCATAATTTTTAAATACGATGGTTATAATAGTAACGATTGTTTTAATTGAAAACCTCCAAAGCATTTAATATTCAAGTAGATGATTAATTTTAAGATAAATTATGTAACTTGAAGATGGTGACCTCAATATACAAATGTATCAAATATAGTTCCCTAATTTCAAAAAATCAACTATTGTGTAATATTAAAAATCCATAGATTCTCAATTCAGGCAGAAACCTAGCATATATCTAAAGGTTCATAATAATTAATTACGTTCACTCGTTTTTCACTGATTTGCTTAAATTTTCGGGGGTTTATTCTTCAAAATAATATATAAAAAGCAATGACCAAATACATTGCTCCATATGTGAGAATTCTTAAAATCATTGGTCAGACACAGTTAGATGATCACAACTAGTTGGCAAGTAAGATTAAAGTCAAACATACTCATGTTTATTTTATAAATTCGAGAAATAATTGATAAACAAAACCGAAGACAAATACCTCCGCTACGGAGTTGAATAGCTACAAAAGATTCATCTTGTTACACAAATGAATGTAAATCAAATATTACAATAAGTCTGTTTTCTTGTCAGTATAAAATTCAATATGAAAGAAAAGTTAACTTATTTAACTCAACTAACAGTGGCTTCGATTTTCACATTTAACAATGAATGACAGAGTCATTCCGATTTTTAGTGGAATAAGATGAGATTAGATAAAGAATATATGCTATGTTTTGGCCGTAGAATATCAACATTTCCCTGATAGTATGGTGTGGTCTTGTATATAATTGAAAATTATACAAGTTTTGATGTTTACTTCAAAAGAATCGTATACATAAACTGAAAGATTTGTGAGTTTTAAGAAGCATTATACTTATAAAGGATATTTATTTGAGTTTCAAATAATGAATATTCTAGGCAATGCTTACTTATATGCTTTCAATGTTTATCTTCAATCTCGATTGAAAAATACTATTACATACAGGGTTCGACATGTAGATGGCCGGTATATTTCATATTTATTCAATCTTTTTGCATTCGCTCTTTTTGTTTTTGAATTGTCCTATGCACAATAGGGTGTGGTGCTTTCCCCGCCAATGAATGAAGAGCATGATGACGCTATTCACTTTGCAAGAGATTTGGAAATAACATGATGTACTGCTTGGCATTCTCATTGGAATGTTTAATACCAACTTGTTAGAGTAACTTGGTCTCAACCTGAAAAAGTGCAGAGTATCTGGGGATAGCAGGTTGAGTTTAAATGGGATCACGAAGGTGTTTTGTCTGATCGCTAATTATGGCAAAATCATATCTCCGTTCTTTATTCCACATGAAATCCGCCTCAATAAGGAGGGCTACATCAAGTTTCTTGAAAATTTTGTGCTCCCCTGGGTCACGAGCGTGGATGCTGGGAAAAATGTCTGGAAACTGAACTCTGCAGGATGACAACCAGCCTTGTTTGTCAGACACTTTCTGCAACCAATTCACTTCAGATATCTGACCACCTCATTCCCCAGACTGCAACTTTCTAGATTATTATATGCGGTTTATTTTGAGCCAGAGATCAATGACAATCTGTGTAACAGAAAATGTAAACTAAAAACAAGTATTATGGTAATACTAATCTACTTAAACAAAAAGACCGTCCAGAAATGATGCAGGAGATTCCAAAGTCATATGAAGGCTGTGGCTGGAAGAAATGCCGATTATATTGAATACATTTACTCTTTATTATTTCATAAATTTTTGTGCAATTTTAGAAAAAGTAACTATTAAACTGAGATGTCGGTGTTATTTCAATTTTTGAGATATTTAAACGCCAGTTTATCCATCGCATCACGAATATAATTATCCCTTAAATTCAATGTATTTTATTTATAGCTTCTTCAATTTACTTTATATATATATATATATATATATATATATATATATATATATTGGAAGGTTGATATGGTCAGGCAACGTTGATGAGTAAACGAGCGATAGTTCAGCCAAGATTCATGCATTGGCCAGTGACCAGATATAAGGGAAGGCTTGCTGCTGAACCATTATGTACTGTCCATGCAATGCTGGCCAGTCCTATGAAAGAAAGTGAAAACATATTCTGGCATAGCAGAATATATTTAACCTATTCTAACCTATAATAAGCAGCCATTTTGAAACAAAGAAAGGCAGAATCAAGTGTATGTAATATCAGAATAGCTTTCATGCACGCAGATATCTTCAGAAAATAATTAAAATTTTCAATCGATATCAGAAATTATTACGTTGTACCAAACGGCGAGGAAATATATATTATTATTATTAATTAAATTTATCTCTGTTATTTTACTTCCAGCAATTTTATTAGCATTTGCATCGATTGTTCAACATTTTATACATGTATTTCAATTAAACCAAATTCCTTTTTCTGTGTGAATGTAAATATCATACATACATACATGCATACATATGTACATGTATATATATATATATATATATATATATATATATATATATATATATATATATATATAATTATGACTTGAATAATTGTACATTGCGACACGGAAATTTCTGTTTCGATATTGTTTTGCTTCATCAGCCAATGTTGAATGTTGTTTACGAAAACGATTTACATTAAATGTAAAGCATTTCTTATATTGAGCAAAGTTTATAATAAAATAAATGCCGGGGTACTCAAAATAGTGAAAACTTGGGTAATCTTTACCTGGATATATATATATATATATATATATATATATATATATATATATATATTGTGTCTGTGTATAAATGTGTTTTTGTGTGTGTCTGTGTTGTGCGCATGTGTGTATATGACAGGTAAAAACAGATTTCATGTAGTGTCTTTTTCATTTAGTTCTTCACAAGATTTAATTTGATATGTTTGTGTGGCTATCCATGCGTTCAAACGAGAAATTCTGTTAATTTTAAACTTTAAATTTGTTATATATTATTATTTTTTTCATCTTACTGATTTCATTTCCATTCCTTTTGTATCCATCTTTGTTGTTATTAATATACCTCAAAATGATAATAGATCTACCGTGTATAGTGAATTGATTCAAAACCAGAGAATAAATTTACTCTCGATGAATCTGTGATTAATACACTCTCTAAACATTTTTCAAGAAGTGAATCATTTAGAAAGTGCTTTGATCTCCAAGACAAAAAATACATTTATAGACACAGGACTTCATAGAATTCACATGTAATTCTCTGTAAAATATGTCTCAAAATATTTACTGACAGGGAAAGGTTTATGTATTCTCTTTCAAAGATAACGAGGTAAATATAAATACTACTTCTACCATTGTGAAATGTGATCAATTTTTTTTGCATAACCTTGAACAGGAATACTCGGTATTAAAACGATGTACCAAAGACGACCATCGGTGAATCAATAAAGAGTCAAACAACAAAACTGAGCTCTGTTTCATTGAGAGCAGAATATATATATATATATATATATATATATATATATATATATATATATATATATATATTATAAATTATGTTTTAAAGCTTGTACTTAACTTCTTTTTTACTTACTACCGTAACTATGAATCAAGTAGCATAAAAGATATTGGTTTTAGTTTGTTACTGGTCAGTCTATTACAATAGTTAAACAAAACTGAAAAACTGTATGAATAACGAGAGCTCGATGATATAACATATCCATTGTTCATGGAAATTCATGAATTTGAAAAGTAAGAAAAAGGCTTTTCAAGTATTTTCAAACTTATCTGATATTATGGAGCCTTGGTTATACTAAGGTCGAGTGAAATATTCTTCTTCATTATACGATGTTACCCTTCAGGACGCCGGCAATACCGGAATTTCATTTCCCCTCTCTCTCTTGTTGCTCACAATACTAATCCTCTTGATTTCGCTCAAAGATCCCGATTAGCTATCCACACCCTCAAGCATATCAATAATGTCTCTCGCTACCTTGCCCTGTCTGTCTTTCGTTCTACCCCTCCAATTAGTACAAGATTCTCTAAAAGTGCATAACTCATTAAGTGTTCCTCAAACCTCAGCATTCTCTTCCTGTTGTTAAGTATAAGATTACTTTTCATTTGCATCCTCTCCAACACCATGAGGTTGCCAAAAAGCTTCTTTTCATTCTATGCTCAGCGTCTCTTTTTAGGTTTGTGTTTCTCCAGCTTGGAGTTTCTCCGTTATTCTTGAAGAGATCTTTCAACATTCATTGACATATGAAAAAACACATTTTCTGTAAAGCTCTGCGCATAAATATTGTGTTCATTGTTCTTGTGTTTTTGACAAAATCGCACTGTTCTGATTCTATCGCCCAATTCTGCAACACGATTTTATCGTCCGAATCAGGAAGATGCATTTTTATATGAGATTCATTATGTTAATTTCCAGTGAATTACTCATTTCTTTGCAGGAATTTTTTGGGGTAGTAGCATGAAAACGTACCTGCTTATGTTTTCCGTGATATTGCATTTAATTCTATGATTCTGTCAAAGTCAAATCCATCTAAGGTTGCCATTATCACTGCATTTTTTGAAACTGATATAAATAAAATATTCATAAGGCCATATTAGATTATAAAACTTATAAATAATTTAAAATATGCGTGAGTTATATAAAATATAACAATATATTACCAGTCACAATCAATTGATATTAACAAACGTTAATTTATACGTAATCATACATACAAATATGCACACGCGCTAACACCAATGTGTTTATATATAAATATATATATATATATATACATGTGTTTATATTAAACGCTAACACAAAGTCTTAAATATGTTTTATATATATATATATATATATATATATATATATATACCTTCTGAATATAGAAGACTAGGCTTCGTGAGGCTTTTTGGACTTATTTTTTGCGATATATATATATATAATCGCAAAAAATAAGTCCGAAAAGCCTCACGAAGCCTAGTCTTCTATATTCAGAAGGTATATGTATATATATATATATATATATATATATATATATATATATATATATATATATATAAAAAGGATTAATTCAAAGATGTTGAATGGCCATTTTGATATGAAGATCCCCTGCTTTTTTCCCTTGGATTGAAGTATCTGAATGAAAATATATATATATATATATATATATATATATATATATATATATATATATACCGACGACGGACGATACTTTCAGCATATATATATATATATATATATATATATATATATATATATATATATGCTGAAAGTATCGTCCGTCGCTAGCCATTATACATTCCATATTCTGGCATCATTTGAATTCAGAAGAACTTCGGGTTTTTGAGGCTAATCACAAAAGCATTAAATTTTTAACATCTTCATAAGAATGAAAACCTGTTAAGCCAGGTCTTATACCCATCGATCGCAAGGTGTCATAATTTGGAGGGCGTAAATTGTAGTGAATACGGCGAATTCTTTAATACTTTCCATTCAAGCGTTTCAAAAGTCTACTACCCTTTGCCAACGTGTAGCCTAGTGTTGTCATGTTGAAAGTCACTTTGTGTTGTCTCTCCTCGTATAGTGGTATTTTTTCTTCACTACTCGACTAAGATGCAGATAATCCGTACTGATCACTTGCTTATATTCGTTAAGTTTTTTGCAGAATAAACACAACCTTTAAAATAGACAAATGCAGACAACTTGCGCACATAGCCTGTTTTGAATTCAGGGTTTATTTCTTCAAGATTGTTTTCCATTGAAGCTTACAGGATTCAGTCTTTTCTGCTATTTATCCATACCTTTTGGGAGCAAAGGTATTAGCACAAGTGAATATAATGATTTCGACCATAATTGGAACTGTGTTTTCCGACTCTTCAAAATATATGAAGAAATAGTTTTTTTCTGCAAAAATAGATTTAACTGTTACAATTCTATTTCCAACTTGTCAAAAAAGCGTCTGGCATGATCACAAAATACACACATGTATATGCTTTTAATACTGTACAATCTCTACACTTGATTGATGCAATTAGTTAATTAAATCCCTTAAACAGTACGATACAGCACTATTTCGTTTCGTTTAATTGTTGGTATTATGAAGCTTAGCACCGAAGAAGATCTAAATTGCTCTGATTGCATGTAAATATTTCTAATCAATCTGTTATAGTAATCATCATCGGCCATGTCGCACACACAAAGTTCATTTGCACATGCCTATGAGTCAATTCACGAATATGTGCGAAATATATAGATGGCGTTAGAATTCTCAGCTATCGCTCTTTGAAATAAATGTAATATAAATAAGCTCACAACACAAGATATTATTTGGATATGTGTGCGTGCACTTGAACACAAGTTAGTCATTAAATAAATAACAACATACACAAATATGGGTACTGATAGCAACGCCCACATGCTATAGTCTGTTAAATGATTGAACACAATTTTAGACAATCTCTTATATATATATATATATATATATATATATATATATGTGTGTGTGTGTGTGTGTGTGTGTGTGTGTGTGTGTGTGTGTGTGTGTGTGTGAGAGAGAGAGAGAGAGAGAGAGAGAGAGACAGAGAGACAGAGACAGAGACACAGAGAGATAGTGTGTGTGGGTGAGCGTTTGTTGCTGTGTGTGAGATAGTGTATGATTTTGTACACACACGTGCTGGAAAGCGCTTCTTACATTGCTCTTGTAAGCTCGTAGTTCTGCTTAATGGCAGTCGAAGACAAACACTAGAACACGAGATAAGTGAATAAACTTTTTAAACCTATGGCTTAATAATTCAATACTATCAGATATTGTAGTTAGTGAAGTGATATGTGCGACACCTTTTGCGAGAAAGTTGTGACACTTGACACCTATGAGCTGATGTTCTTCTCACAGTGAATGCAAAATTCTTTGTTCAATAATTTAGTGTCAAACTTGTCACTCATTTCTTTTATTATTTTCTTTTTCCTTTTTTACAACACCTACTTTTAAGATATACTCTGTTGATCACTCATTTTCTTCTTCTGGGTTTCATTTCCAAAACTCAATGGATTCATTATTCTTTTACTAGCACATTGTTTTCGGGTTTTCAATTTAAATGTGTCGTACAGCACTTCTATAAATAAATCTCTTTGTTGAGTTTTTATTTTTTAGCATATTTTCACCAATTGCGACCTTGAACATTATAGACGATCCTACTAATGCAGTTGACTATTTCACTGCCTTCCAAACATTCATTTTTTTCTTTATTCTAAACGCTGGAGAAAATGTTTTCTCAAGATTTAATATATTTTATAATTAGTATTGTACTATATATTTATTCTTCTTTTTTCAATTCGTATTATGCAAAACAATGATTTGTTTATTCTGACAAACATACATTCCTAAGGTGACATCTTCGATACAGAATTATGGTTAGGGTCTGCTTAAAAATGCTTAAAGTCTCTTGGATTGTTACTTTTTCCGAATCATTTTCCGTTTATTTCGATAAGGCTCTATTGACCTTCTTGTACGGAATCACAGCGTTGTTATATGTTTATCTGCATAATATTTGAAGTTTACTCGATGTAAATTATCATACATTAAATTATATGGAGCGCCATATGTCTAAATAATTCATCTAGAAATTTAAAGTTAGAAGAGAAGCATATCATATACACTTAAATATTTCATGCCATTTTGAAAAAACTGTCAAAGACAATGTCATACGCACCATACATATTTACAACTTAATCAACTTGCACTCTAGAACAAGTTTTATCAGTATTAGAAAATGATTGATAGTTTACTGTTTGTCACTTTCTCGATAGAACAAAACTTCTGCAGAATTAATCGAGCAGATGATTTAAGATATTATACATGATTTCTCATAAGGGAATTTATATTTGGCCTTCAAAAATGCTGAATTTGAAACACCTTAAATATGGTTTTCTGAAATGAAGCATGAATTTCTATTTATTCAGCGTATATCCGTACTTCGTTGCAGATGGAAAATTACTTATCATTTTCAGTAATACCAGTTTTATTTTTCTTTTGTTTATGTCAATTTTATAACATACATAAATTTTAAAATCTAGTCTAGTTATATACCAAATTTGTCCAAAGTACCTGATAGCTAATTTATTGTGTTGCACAATACATTTCTTATCTCATTTTCAGAAAAAGAAATAATCAACATCTTCTCTTTTTTTTACTATTCTTTTCTTAACCGTTGCGCAAATATTAACCCTCTAGGGCCATTCGTATCATATTTGATACAGTATGAAAACAAGCCTTGAAAGAAATATTTTCCTGAAAAAATTTTTAAGAGAAATATTCTATAAATTTCAAATGAAAGCAGTACTGACTGCTCAGTCATTGAATACCAAATGTTTCCTTATAGGGAAATACCAAATGTTTCCTTATAGGGAAATACTGTATCAAATATGATACGAATGGCCCTAGAGGGTTAAACACATCTGGAAATAGTACTTCAGTTTTAAATTATTCGCATTTTCAATACCGGCTTACCTAACACAACATTTGTCTTATTTTGTTTTGCAGAATTTAAGCATTGTCAGCTTGTTTGAATTAGCGTCTTTCGCTGAAAATTTCGAACAAAATTAACAGTACATCAAACGATATATTTCCTGGATTTCTTGTAAAATGTATTTACAGTAATGTTTGCTATGATTGATACAATTTCCTCAAATATATCAAGGATTTATAAAATGCAGAAAAGAAGCTGTGGTAAAAGTTTTATTAATCTCTCGAATATGATTCTAAATATTCTTGTTAAATGTACTTTTTTTTAGTATTTCTTGTACTTGATGTTGTTTTTCTAACAATATCTCTTTTTACGCAATATTAGCTTTCTCCTCATTTCGTGTTTCTCAAATCCATGGATGAGTGAGACTCAACAGATTTCTAACATCAGAATATTTATTTTTCAAACATGAGTTTCGAATCTTCATTGACACTGTTTTAATGTTTTACATGCTTGCTAATCTGCTTAACAGTATTCAATGAAAAACTATGGATTAAAGAGGAAAGATTTTTAACATCTTCATAAGAATGAAAAAATCTGTTAAGCCAGGTTTTATGCCCATCGATCGCAAGGAGTCATAATTTGGAGGGCGTAAATTGTAGTGAATACGGCGAATTCTTTAATACTTTCCATTCAAGCGTTTCAAAAGTGTACTACCCTTTGGCAACGTGTAGCCTAGTGTTGTCATGTTGAAAGTCACTTTGTGTTGTCTCTCCTCGTATAGTGGTATTTTTTCTTCACTACTCGACTAAGATGCAGATAATCCGTTCTTACATGCTTGCTAATCTGCTTAACAGTATTCAATGAAAAAACTATGGATTAAAGAGGAAAGAGTTTCATCGCATGTATAAATAACAGAGAATATTTTATTTAATGCCACGATGCGTGCGACTATTTTTGCGACACCTGCTATTAGTTGCTGATGTGCCTCACATAGTAAATGAAAGACACTTTTTAACAGTTTAGTGTAGAGCAAGTCGGTCATCTTCCAACAGAACATTTTTCTTGTGTGAGCAATATCTGCGCGTAATTAAGTTGACCTTTTAGGCAGTATAATAGATTGCTTGACTTCAATTCCTGCATGATATAGGTCATCTACACTCGTGTCAAATTCATTCCTGCTGAAATATCTCAGAAGAAATAATTTTAACTGCAGTTTTCGACTTTTTGCTCATCTAAATATATCTGTTACTCTATATTTGCTAGAGACCTTTCAGAATGATAATATTCGCGTTGCTAAATCACTAGATAAGTATCAAAAATCTATTTCATAAAAAGAAAGAAGAAAGCAATGAATCCGAACAAATGTAACCATATAAAGACGTAGGTATATTGTCTTATTCTGTCGGTTAAATAGATGATATTTCCGTAAGTTACGATTATCTACAGGACATCAATAAGATTGGTTTTATATATGACAATTATATTGCCATTTTAACTTTTCAATATTTCGCTATATGTCGGAGAGGAGGAATTGTAATTTTTTAAAAAATTATTTACATTGCTCAGACTGTTGTTCTCATGTCGTACGCTCGAGTTTTTTCAGTTGATTGGAATATTTCATAATGATTTTATTTTATTCATGTAAGTATATTAATCTTAGTCGACGTGTCAAAACTCTTCTGGGTGCTTCAGTATCAGATATATACCTTAAAATCAACACTTCAAAATTTTTGTTCATCTCAGATGTATCCAGTTATTGAACTCACAGCGCTTTGAGTAAAGTAACTGGACCCGCCTAAATCTTTTATCAACTGAGCTGTGTGTCTATCTGAAAATAATTGGTTCACTTTGAAATTCCGATCAGCTGAAGAAGGCCTGATTGTATAACGGAAGAAATGTCGTGAATATGGCGATGAAGATGCGGACAAAGTTTCAAGCAATGTATTATGTGTAAATAATTACAGAAGCTTATCTCAGAAATATAGAGAAATTTGAAGAAGGCCGAGGAATCCAATGGTCCAAACGTTGCCAATATGACAAGGAAAATGAAGACAATGCTGCGAACAATGCACATGGTTTAAATAATTTTTAATCTCAGTATCGCATTTGCCCTCGCAAAAATTATTTTAGGACAGTTGGAAATATAGATACATATACATTTTTTGATCTGGGACATACAAATATATTTTACCTATAATTGTGTACGGTTAACCGATTTAAATATATCATATGCAAAACGGGTTTATGTTCCAAACTTGAGCTATCCATTTAATTTAGCAAAATACATTGAGGAAGCCCAGAATCTGTTGTTTCATGATCAAATTCCAAGTTATATGTAAATAAATGTAGAAAAAATATTTTCGAAAAATGAAGTAATGAAACAATAAAGTACCTGACAAAACAATTTTACGTGGAGATTATTTAAATGTTTTGAAATGTAACTGAATGTAGCGTATATAATGCTCGAAATAGTTTCGCCGAACATAATAAACTTGTAGTTACGAATGTAAAATATTAGGCTGAACAAGTCTTATTGAGAAACTCATAATATTCTCTTTGGTATAAATACGTTCAGAATGTTTAATCACACATCTTTGCACATCAGCTTTCAGAGATTAATTGTGAAAACGGCTGCAAGCAAATGAAGCCTGTAGTTTAAATATTAATTCGAACATATATATATATATTGTCATCCGCAGACAGATCTGTTTCGCCGTATCACAGCTCATTAGTACGGTTAGACTCCGATTGCTTTTTTTACGCAGGATTGAAACCCGACTGAAATGGCATCAGTCGGCGACTCTACCCTTGGGCTATGGGCGTTCGGCAGAATTTTTAGCGCATATCATTATACGCGGCCAATAACTAGCGCGCTCTAATTCATTTCACTGAACGAGCGATGCGTATACGCCAGAGTAGCTACTGTTATACTAATGTCTATTATTTTTCCAGAGAGCTCAAACAGGGTGTGAGAGCGTAAATATATATATATATATATATATATATATATATATATATATAGAATATTAGACACACATACACACACACACACGCAGATATATATATATATATATAATGATAGAGAGATGTTAGTAGATAACACAATAATACACAGGCATACAAACAGTAAAAAATTATCTTCATATATTGGTGTCCATTTCATTAAATCAAAGAAACCCACACATTAAAAAATCACATATAAATCCAGTCACACTAGATTGCATTTAGAAATATGGTTATATTAACATATGGTTTGGTCTTTCACGCGGTGTCATCTTATGTAACTGCATTACAAATTTACGACCTGCGTCAGCTGTTCGCTTATCGCAGTATAGCATTCTTTTATGTCAACACAAGTGAATAGCATCTTTGTTGGTGGATGTCATTATCTTAACGTCCATGTAATCTTTGTGAAGATGGATCATATGAACTAGAAGATTAGAAACAGCATAATAAAAATCTTACAAATATTGATCAATAATTTTATTTGTGTTCACTTGAAATTAAAGCAAAATAACTTTGTTCATAAACGATCATGATTAAAAATAATAGACATTCACTGTCTGTTACATATAACAATATATGGTTAGAAAATTATCTGCTGCCTCGATAGACTATATATATATATATATATATATATATATATATATATATATATATATACATATATATATGATCATACTATTAAAAAGCAGGCACTTAATTTAAGGAAATTCAAAAGCTGAAACAAATAAAATTGATAAAACCTTTAACTGGAGAACAAAATATAGGCAATCAACCGATATTTTAAAAAGAATGTTAGTCACGGAGATCGAATCAATATTGGAAAATGTAATAACATTTTAGAATTTTATGTATATTTTTTATCATTTCCTGCAAAATACAGAGGTTATTTTCAATAAAAGATTGCATTACTAATACCTTTTTTCTGGTTATGCGTGAAAATGTCACTTATGTGGACAAATGATTCATTCTTATAATAAATATTATAATATTAATATGATTTTCAGTTTAATAAAAATCAAAACATTCTCAATATTTATTATCATTCTTCATTTTCTCAAGGAAATATCAACAGCGTCTATTTTCATTAACAGATTGCATCACTTACAATATTTTATGGTTATGCGTAAAATGTTCTTTATGTGGACAAATAATTCACTATGATAATAAATATTATAATACTAATATGATTTTCAGTTTAATAAATCTCAAGATATACTTAAGATTTATAATTATTATTCATCTTAGCAAGAAAATGTCTACAGGCGCTCTTTTCAGTAACAACATTTAGCGTGGTTCACCCCAAAATATCGAATGAAAAATACAAATATCGAACGTTAAACAGACTAATGGAAACCCTTACAATGACAATGCCATATTTTGAAAAACAACTGGGAAAATCTTATCAAAATCAATCCACAACAACACCGAAATTTTCTAAATTCACTACCAAGCTCTACGTCTCTATTGGTATGGCTGTATGGATTCAAATATGAAAACAAACATATATTTATATAGATTTCAAATCGTTTTCAATAATATATATCGACTGAAAATTATGATTAATTGAACACAAATAAAATTAAATCTTTAGGGATTAGGGATTCAATTTCATTAAGATTGTAACATAATTTAATTTTTCATTATAAAAGAAAATTTGAAAAGAACGTTTTTATTGGTCAGCAGTTTTTACTATGCAATTATTTTTTCAATTGATATAAAAAACTGGAAAAAGTAACAAACATTTTCAACGTTTAAAATTTAAATTAGTCAAGTAAAGAGAATTTACGATAAATCTAATCATACTCCTAAAATACGTGGATGAGGAATCGTATAAATGTAATAAACATCACACATAAGGCAAATTATATCATTAGCAGTTTTTTAAGAGAAAATTTTCCGTATCTAGCGAACGTAACTATTACGAAGGAATAGAGAAGTGGAATCTTTATGCTCTAACATTCAACAGATCTCGTAAATACTATTGTTTTTAAAGTGGAAATTTCTCCGTTCAGAGGCGATGATATTATTTATCACACCTTGTGCAAAATTATTGAAACAACTGCATGATTTAACTTTCTTTCATCTTAAGGTCATTTTTAGAACCATTGGCGTTACAGGGGGTAATCAATTTATAGATAATAGGTAATTTGCACTTTTGTGCAGTAATATGAATCTATTATTGCGGTGTATAATGAAATTTGTTTGGTCTTGAAAAATATTGCCTCATTTGTGACTGCATGCATTTTTTATCACGTCGTAACACTATTGTCTCGGCTGTCGAATAGTTGTCTTACGGTCATTGATTGCGATAGATGTTACTCCAAGAAAGTGTAAGAAAATTGTTACGCTGCACGAACACACTTTTAATATTTCCAATGAGATCACGGATATTGTTGAACTGGCATTTGTGTCATCAAATCGTGAAATTGTGTTGAGTTTTTTTTATGACTGCCAACTTTAGATTTGTTCATTTTTGGTTCTTCTCCTAGAGTGGTTTCCCGCCTCCATGGCAAAACAGCGCAATCGATACTGCTATTTGACATTTTGGTGGACGGATAAGAAAAAAGATTAATTATTTTTTGAAATCACGTTTGAGGAAATGAACGTAAAACCTCAGACAGGAATTTTAATTTCCACTTTTCGTCTAAATAAGCGTCGACTAATTCAGCATCGATACGGGTAAAATATATGAGGTAGTATATGCAATAGATATGTGCTCTTACAAGTGTAAGCACATAATATTTAAGAGTGATCTCAGATATTTTGGTGCTGTTCTTTAATTGCCAGTCGTGTGAACAATGCAAAGATACAAAATGGATACATCAGTCGCAAAGTCAGCACCTATCACGTTACTAACTCTCCTTTGGAGCCTGTCTAGAACTCTGAGGTGAGTGGCAGGGACGCCTGACCATAAATGGCAGCAGTATTCCATGCAGGGTCGATTGGTAGACTTGTATATATGCAGGATGGATTCAGATGTAAAGAACAACCTGGATCGACACAGTGACCCAACCTTCTTCGCAGATGATTCTGCTATGGATTCGATGTAGCGGTTCCATTTGAGATCAGAAGAGAAGGTGAGGAGGCGCAGTGTATTGCACACTGGGAGAATCGCTTGTTCCATGCTTATGGGAGGCAGGAGAGGTTGCCTGTGATGGTTGACAGACAACAGCTTGGTCTTGGACGCATTGAAGTTGACAAGTCACTTCTTGCCCCAATTCACCACAGAGTGTAGATCCCGTTCAAGGTCAGCAGCGATGACCGCCATGCCAGGTTTCTTACTGTAGCGGGAGTATATTGTCGTGTCATCTGCGTAGATGCCTACTTGGGACTTGATCTCATCTGGGAGGTCATTGATGAAAATAAGGAAGAGCGTCGAGCCCAAGATAGAGCCATGGGGATACCGGCATTCGTGCTGTAGGATAAAGAGGCATGCTCATTCAAAACGACCTTCATTTTGCGGTTGTTTAAAAAAGACTGGATCAGGTCAAGCAGGCTTCCGGTAATGCCGTAACCCCGTAGCTTGCAAAGGAGGCCAGAGTGCCAAACCCTGTCTAAGGCCTTGGAGATATCCAGAGCAACTGCACGAGCCTCGCCTGACTCATCAATGGTCTGGAGCAGGTACTCCGTTACGGTTGTTAGCATATCGGCAGTGGACCTGGCAAAGCGGAAGCCATATCGCTTGTCAGAGAAGTGTTTGTGGGCAGTAAGATGTTGAACTATTTCAGCATTGATTATGACCTCGAACACTTTCCCGAATATCGGTAGAAGACTGATAGGGCGATAGTTGGATGGGTCCGGGGGTTCACCACAATTCTTAAAAACAGGAACGACTGAAGAGACCTTCCAGCATGCAGGAAAAGGAAAGTGTGACCTAGCCTAGAAAAGCACTATCATTTTCAAATAATTTGGTCAACTGTCTACACACACACACACACACACACACACACACACACACACACACACACACACGCACATATATATATATATATATATATATATATATATATAGTGATGATCATCCACGTATACTGTCTTAATATGTATAGGAAAGAATATTAATAAAAAGTTTTGAATTTAAAAATGTACTTTTTTGAACAGTATTTGTTTATTTATATTATATTTTATATTTCAGACCGCCCTCGGTCCTTCATCGGAAACAAGTGATTTTTAAATTTGAATTAGAAACGTATTTCACGTTAGCGTCCGGATATTTTTTGTTTACAACATGCGGTGTGTTTGTTCACAACATGCGGCACGTCCGTAGAGAAAGTCTGTTTGTTTTAGATAAAAATGTTAGATGTTACGTCTCTGTACACGAACATTCCACATGTTTTAAGGAGTAGCAGCTTGCCATGAGTTCCTTAAAAGCAAATTACCTAACAACAAAATCACAGATTTATGCCAATTAATATATTTCATCTTAACACACAATAATTTTAAATTCAACAACAAACACTATTTACAGCGCTTAGTGGCACATCAATGGGCATGAAAATGGCACCTAGTTATGCCAATATCTTTATGCATATTTTAGAAAAAAAGATACTAGACAGTTCACAATACAAACCATCACATTATTTTAGATACATGGATGATATTTTCTTAATATGGACTCATGGATTAGAAAAATTAAAAAACTTCTTCACTTTCTGCAACAACTTTCACAATACAATCAAATTTACCACGGAGTACTCATACACTTCCGTCCCTTTCTTAGACGTCATGGTAAAATTAAACAAACATACACTTTCCACCAGTCTATACAACAAACCCACAAACCAACATAAATCCCTACACTTTAACAGTTGTCATCCCCTCAAATTAAAAAGATCTATCGTATACAGCTCATTTATTAGAATAAAACGCATTTGCTCACACCATCCAGATTTTCTAAACAACATTAACAACCTAACAAAACAGTTTCTAAAATGTAAATATCCATTAAAAATAAGAAAGGAAGCACTACATAAAACCATCCACATAGATCGTAGCACACTTCACACATACAAAAAACGACAAGATAACAACCGAATTCCCATGGTTTTTAACCATAATCAATATTCCTACACACTTAGCAAAAATTTAAAAAATGATTACAGGAACCTCCAATCAAACAAAGACATCAAAGACATTTTCGATAAACCACCCATAAATGCAAAGAAACAAACACCCAACCTATCAACTATCCTCACTTCTAACAAATATTTAAATAATACAAACCTATCAGGGAATTTAAAATGTGGAAAGCCTCGCTGTTTAATTTGTAAACATTTAATAACAGACAAAACATTCTCTGTACCCAACACCAAAATAAAATTACACCCACCAAACCTTACTTGTGACAGCAAAAACATCATATACTTTATCTTCTGCTCAATTTGCCCCAACAGTGGATATATCGGCGAATCTGGTAATAGCTTTAGATTTCGCTTCAATAATCACAGACTAAATATACGACAAAAAAAATGTATACTCCCCAATTGCAGCCCATTTTAATCAACCTGATCATACTTTAGAAAATTGCAAATGTTTACTAATAGACTCCAATTTTAGTTCTACATACACACGCAGAAAGAAAGGAACAAACTGGATTTTAAAATTAAATACACACAAGCTATGGTTAAATAGGGACTTAGGTGTGTTGAATCTTTACAAATATTTCAATAGCTAAAAATTTTTTTCAGATATTCCAAGAAATTTTTATCTAAAACAAACAGACTTTCTCTACGGACGTGCCGCATGTTGTGAACAAACACATCACGTGATGTAAACCAAAAATATTCGGACGCTATCGTGAAATACGTTTCTAATTCAAATTTAACAATCACTTGTTTCTGATGAAGGACCGCGGGCGGTCTGAAATATAATAAAAATAAACAAATACTGTTAAAAAAAAGTACATTTTTAAATTCAAAACTTTTATTAATATTCTTTCCTATATATATATATATATATATATATATATATATATATATATATATATATTAATCATATCACCCCGAGCAAACCGGGAACACCACTGATGTGCAGGGGTTACACATGATGAAAGGATTAGAGGAGAATGAGGAGAAGCACGAACAAGTTAGAAAGGAGCAAGAGAAGGATGTGAAGGAATACAGGTGTGATGACAGTTGCTTAGGTGAAAGAAAGAAAAGATTCTACAGGACAGTGTGGAAAGAAGTGGGGTCAGTAGATAAGAGATGAGAATTGACCTTACATTTAAATTCCTGGAGGTTATAGCCGTCAGGAAAGCAAGAATAAGGAAGCAAATTCGACAGGCGGGAAGTGCTGGAAAAGAAGCTGCAGGTGTAGAATTGTCGTCTATATTTTGTTGCTCTAACTGTGAATGGGTGAGACCCAGTTGCCAGTATCGAGTAAACACATGTTGTGTAGGCACCAGTGACTCAAGGTCTTTGGAACAGAAGCCATGGAAGTATTTATAGAACAGACAAAGGTAATCCACATCTCCTCGGTGGGAAAGTGGCTGTAGTCGAGCCGCCAAATCGGTACCTTTCACATTACTGATTCTCCTACGGAGCCAGTCAAGTTCACGGAGATGAACAGCGGGGGCACCTGACCATATATAGCAGCAGTACGCCATGCGAGGACGAATGGCTGATTTGTATATATGCAGGATGTTTTCAGATGGGAAAAACTTCCTGGAACGACACAGTGACCGAACCTTCGTAGCAGTAGATTTCGTTATTGAATCAATGTAGTGGTTCCACTTGATATCAGAGGAGACGGTAAGGCCGAGGAGGCGCAGAGTATTGTTTCGGGGAGACTGGTCTGGTCCATGATTATGGGCAGCAGAAGAGGTTGCATGTGATGATTGACAGAGAGCAGCTTGGTTTTAGAGGAATTGAAATTGATAAGCCACTTCTTACCCATATTCACCACAGATTGTAGATACCTTTCAAGATCAGCACAAGATTATGTTTGACCAACACGCCTGGATTTTTAATGATGCGGGAGCAAACTGTGGTGTCATCTGCATGGATGCCTACCTGGAACTTGATCTCGTCTGGGAGGTCATTTATAAAAAAAAAAGGAAGAGCGTCGGGTCTAGGATAGAGCTCTTAGAGACACCAGCGTTTGTACACTAGAGTGTGGAGGCATGCTCACTCAGGACGACCTTCATTATGCGGTTAAGTAGGAAAGATTGGATCGGATCATGCAATCGTCCGGTAATACCGTAAACCCGTAGCTTGCATCGAAGTGCAGCTTACATACCCATCTCTCTCTCTCTCTCTCTCTCACTATATATATATATATATATACAAATAAATATATATTTGTTTATTTTACTTTTTATCCTTTTTAAAATAAACGAATATATATATGATATATATATATATGTGTGTGTTTGTGTGTGTATATGCGTGTGCGTGCGTGCATGTGTGTGTGTGTGTGTGGGCGTATTCCTTTGGTTTATTTTTAGCCTATGCAGTGGTACTTTAAGTTGTAGATGAACATTACTTTCCAGAGATTTTCATAGTTTATTATTCTTAAATACACTGGAGATTTGGTAAAATAATTTTGTGACCTTTCATTTCCCCCCCCCCCCAAAAAAAAATGCTGTTTCTTTATGTATGAGCTTTTTCATAAATTTATATCCTACTTCAGTATCAAGTTTTAGTCCTGGACTATTGTATTCAAACAGTGCAATGATCAGTCTCAATAGGAATTCGAAGTGTTGGTATATTTCTTATCTTGCCTTTTTTATGTGTTTACGTTAAGCCTCTATATAATTCAATATATTAAAACTTTTAAAAACATTTCCGTTTGTCTTTTGTTTGTATTTTTATTTTTTGCAACGGAACGTTAATTAGTGTCAAATGGTACATAACGATTTAGTGAGCAAGAGATCATAGGAGATGGATTTTTTAACAAAAAAACCCCTGTCGACTTGTGGTTGATGATTTTCATATAATAGAATTGGAGCTTTTGCTGAAGCTATTAACCAGGTGCTGGCATCAAACTGCAATAGCTATGCTCTGTTTAGTGTATTGTGCCATTGGCTTACAATTATGAGGGAAGGCAGGAAGTAAAGCAACATTACGTTTTTGGTGAAATTTCGTTTTTGGAATGTGTTTTCGTACGTAATCAGTTTCGCTTCTTTTTGCCAATCGTTTCTGCTTGTCATAAAGAATGGGTCTTTTTTTAGGCCATGAAATTCATCATAGGATTCAAATGCTGCAGCATCAAACAAAATTAAGAATTTTTTCACTGAGTTCATGTAACAATTTATTGAGTTTCTTTACATTTGCAATAACTTTTATATGATCAGTTATTTTTAAAATGCAGACACATATCCGAAATATTTTCTAATAATTTCACGTTATTTTTCGTTCGTCTGCAAGATTCAGATTCTGATTATTACAAATGGAAGATGTCAAAAATCTTGATCTTTAATACTTGTATCCTCATTGCAGAATTCATAAACCATAGTCGTACTCACCAATCACAAGAGGTATGTCGCCCTACGTTCTGCCCATATCGAGAAGCATTATGAAATTTATAAAATATTTTAAGTCAAACTCTGAAGGTATTTTAATAAAATTCGCAATAAGGTGTCTTTAACCATTATCAGTACGCAACATTCAATCATTATAATTTTATATTAAAAACAAAATGTTTATTTTAAATTATGTTCTTATTTTCCAGACTTTTCCCAATTTTGGAGGGCATAGTCTACAATTTTGTTTAATATATACCTGGTGTGAGCAGAGAGAATTTCATGTATTCACAGAGAATTAGATATTCATTCTTCAGTAAACAAAAATGAAAAGAACAATAATGAAATCTAACTTTCAAAAGCCCGATGAGAAACCCTACGTTACTCACATATTCTACATTTATATACAACAATTATAGAAAAAACACATTAAATACTTTCAGATTTTGAATTTTGTATGTATCTCATTTATTATTTCCTAAAAATGTCAGGTGTTAACTTATTTTTTCGTTATAATTTCAACAGCTCATATATTTGGAATTTCCATTCATAAGCCCAAAAATATTTAGGAAATTTTCTGGTAATGAAAACTGACAAGAAGAAATTAATTCTATCAGGTTTTTATTTATCCTCTTGAAAATTGGCCGAATTTTTAGTATGACGATTACAGAAGTTATATGCATATTGCCAGAAGCAAGCGTGAAAATTAATGTATCTTTTTCATTTGAAGTTATATCTGTTCATTTTATTCAGAAACTGATGGAGCTTTTCGGGTGCCGACAGCTAGTAAATGATGTCTGGGCACTTTTCCGGTTACTGATTGAAAATGGTTATTATTTTACTCGCTGCAGGTATTAACAATCTGCGTGTCGCCTCACGACTTTTTCGATTTTCTGGTGTCTGGTTGTTCTCAGCTCAGACTTCCGTTTGCATATATTTACATGGAAAATATAGCGATTTAATCTAAACTAGTCAATTCTAGGAATAGTATAATGGCTTAAATTTGATTTCTAGAAATATGTCAAATATTCAAAAGATTCTAAATATAAAATTTAATTCGTTTCTTTTGAATGTTTGTCCAATTATCATAAGTAGTTTGACTATTTTCAACTTGTTTTATGAATCATTCATTTCAATATGATTTATGATGTTTCAGTACGTATCCATTATAAGGATTTGCTTTTACACGCTGTTGCTGCCACTCATATTATACAATATTTATTTCTAAATAATCATCGAAGATAGATTTTGTTTCAAAGCATGCGAAAAGGGGGAAGATTAAAATCTCTGCAATTTGAGTGATTGTCTTTAAAATTTAAATGCCGCGCGCCACATATTTGCAGCAGAAAAAACAAGAAGACAATGAAGAACGATAGGGAAACAGTCAAAGATTTAGAAACAATTTTAAAAAATACATATGTTAAAAATAAGTACAATTTGAAATTTAAATTATTATTATAGATTACATGTAATTGATTACATGTATCTCAGTACAAATTCTTGTAGATAAGTAATGACCGACTTTATCTTTTTTATATATTGCATTATCTCACGGGTTACGAATATAAAATATCAAAGGGTTTAAATATGATAAACTCCTGTGTTCGTATCTGAGGTTATCTCTTTGAAGACACATATATCACATGAAATTTTTGCAGAAAAAAGCAGATTTTTCTTCTGAAAATGCTCCCAAGAATGAAACATATTTGGAAACTACTGTTTTAGATTATTATTTCTACATGAAAAAAACAAAATGAATAAAACAGTTTTTTAGAAATTAAAAACAGGAAATGCAAAACATCGATGAACTATTTTCTTCAGATAATAGCAAATATTCAATATAAATTTAAAATATAAAATATAAGTTAAGTAATAGTAGAGAATGAAATAATTTCATTAAAACAAAAATTTAAAAAAACTATAGATAAACACTTCAATATCATTCTTCTTATATTTATTCAAAGCTGAGATTTTTAATAGTTGATGCAATAACTATATCCAATAAAATAATTAAGCTAACAATACCAAGAAAAACGTGTAAACAAAGAAAAAGTTCTAAAAAAGGAACAGGACATGATTATTTTTCTTAGAGTCAAAAAAAGAAGGTAGCATTATTTGGCTACTAGACTAGAAAAGAGATTTTGGATTATTTTTTAAGCCCTATTGTTGGCAAGTTTGAAGAAACGAATTTCCTGAATATCATGTTTATATTTTGTTCATGACTAAATAGCCAAATAGTGACAGGAACCTGTAGTGATTGATACAGAAATTAAGGTGTTTTAATATGACTTACTCATCTTAGATTTCTGAAAATGGATAGCCTCTGGAGTCTAGATTCAACGATAACTGAGCCACAACTACACCACATAGCAGTCTACACACTCTCAGTGAATTAGAAAAATAATAAGAGCAAAAGAAGAAAATATCAATTAGGAAATACGAATACATCAAAATGTTGAGTTACCAAAACAGCCGATGGGTCTAATGCATTTTAGAAAGTCATATTTGCCAAAAGCATAAAAGTGCAAATACAAAAAGTAAATGTTGTAATTATTTCCCACACAAGTCATAATCCGATTAGTAAATACATTGATAAATTCTACTGAATGCACAAAGTAGTGTAATTGCATGTGATAGAAATAAAATTACTTACATACGCTTAAATAATATGGATGCCTATAACTGATTTTGCTAGCAAATAAATGGGAAGAATTTCATCGTATTTCCTAAGTTTTAAAGACAAAATAGATATTTCAAATCATCATCGTACTTTAGGTTATACAAGGAATTCTTACAATATTATAACTTATTTTTAATAAGATGTATTTAGGAAAATAGTCCTTCTTCTTAGTGTTATTTAATAGAATAAGGAATCACTTGTATGTGGGAAGAACTATTAGCTATATCATTTTTTTAGTCTTAATAAAATATAATCTTAGCATCATAAAATATGCAAATGACACAGTGTAGAAATCCCACAGAAAAAGTCAATATATGCTCTTCTAAACAATTTAGTAAAGGAAACCGATTCGAAAGGATTAAGATGAGAGAATGCAAGGGCTTCAGCCAGAGAAACTGATCAAAAGTTAACTACAAATCGTAGATATAAAAATCAAGGCAGAATGAAATATAGATAGAATCTTATCAATAGACTGGAAATGCGATAACAAAATCCGAATGTTCATTGGAATAAAGTAAATGTTTTATTTTTAAATATAACCAAATTTTAAGTAGCAGTTAAATTTCTTTAGCAATATATAAAAGTGCGCTGATCAGCAATGTAATGTCATTTCTTCTATGAGTCAACTAATACTGAACAATTGCCTCACAGATGAAAGGACTTACAAGAACAGATAAGTCATATTATTGTCAGCCATTATGTGATAAAGCAGGAAGCATTTGCAGTTGGTGAAACCAAAAAGTAAATTTTGGCCAAAATACTGTTTCGGGACTGTCACAAGCTTTTGATGAGATATAGTAAGGTTAAATTTTCAAAATCATTGAATCCTGAGAACAAATTTTATAGTCTGAAAAATAAATGTCGTAATCAAAAGGGAAGAAGAGAGAAAGGACTGATGTCATTATGAAATATTCTTACTTCATTGGTTAAACTAAGGGAATTATATAGCCCAAACTGAAAATGTGGATGGGGAAGTAATTTAATTGGCTAAACACAATATTTGAATGCACACCCCGTGTGCGTAGTGCTTTCCCAAAGAGAATTTCGAACAGGCATAAAAACTAGAGATCGGAGGGCCAAATTCAGTTGAGTTGCTGCGCTGAGCTAAAGCAGATAAGACGAATTTACCACCACCGTCATGCCCACACACACAGAGCCCACTCTTCGGTGGAAAGCTTGAATAAGACATTTTGAACCCTCGCAACTGAAAACTCTGATTAGAGTGATAGACGTCACCAACCGAAAATCTGAATTAATGTTGAGAATACAAACATTAATTACTCTTAAATGAAACTTTCGCTCCACTGTAAGGATAAGAAATTGACGATGGTTATATATATATATATATATATATATATATATATATATATATATATATATAAAGACGTTTTTCGAAACTCATTTACATTTAACCGTTCTAATTAACCCGATTTTGCACACTCGTCCGGCTTGATTAACATGGTAAAGAGGCAGCTAGCAAGATTTCAAAGTGCCTTCCCCAGGATCAAATGTTCTCAGCGTGGGTGAGGAAGAACACCGTTGTAATAGACGATTTGAAGACCAGCTACTGCGTCAAAGCCATTACGACTAGCGACCCCAGAGCGTCGTCACATGTGAGCAATGAGGATGATTTAAACAAAGATGAGAAGAAATAAAACGATGCTATTAAGCAATCGGCATTTGAAATTTCTCACATCTATATTGAAGAAAGATTGTTAGGAAAATTTTGCATTTATAGATGATATTGAAAGCAAGAGGGACAGAGAGCAGCAATGAGAATCCTACATAACAGGCGTATATGTGCACATATAGGGCCTAACAGATATTAGGCAGGATAGAAAAATATCATGTTGAAAGCTACAGACAACTTGAGCTTTTCAAAATGTAAAGAAGAGATATAAGTAGCTACACTTAAAGTAAAGGTAAAAAATGCTTTCGTAGACAGATACAAATAAGGAAATAGTAATCGAATTTAATTCTGGAGTTTTTAGATGAGGCAAGTTAAAGCAAACTAATGGTAGATGCTGTCTCCGTAAAAAAAGAGTTCTCAAAAATACAAAGAATATACTCTTTTCTAATCGTTTCGCCCTAGGCAACGCGATAAAGGCCACTACGAGAGAAGTGTTTAGTAATATATAAATAAAGAGACACAAAAATAAAAGGCTATGATGCAAATAAGTCGAACATGATGATTGATATATCGTCTTATTTCTGAAAATCATATATAACAGAAAAAATGAAACTGGAAATAACTTTCAAATAACGAAAATAATCGGAAGAAAGGACTAGCAAAAAAACTTACACTTACATCTAGTTAATTAGTAATGAAATAATGGAACCTAACTGCCATTATATTATTGTAATTAGATTATATGATCGGAGTACCGGCGCAACATCACATGAGAAAAGTTAGCTTGGAAATATGTCAAGATATAACATTCTGTAACATTCTGTTAACCCGTTCATACGTCCATCACTCTATTCGAAATAACCATACATTTCCAAAACGAAGCTCATTTTGCGAAAGACATACAAATAGGTAAATGAGGTTCAATGTACAATTGGTTTTTACTAGCTTAATAGCTTCTGCGCATGTGCGTTGTGGGGTAATGGATATCGGTTGGGAACGAGAAATAAAGGAGTCGTGTTCGAATTACAGTTTATTTCATTGTATTCACTTACGCACGGATACCTTTGTGAAGACGAAATATTCCGTCTCTTTCCTCCAGTTATGGGCTAAATAAAAGGACATATTGGATTATAGAGTATATCGCAGAAATAAATGGCAACCTACTGCGGGATAATATTCGGCCTAGTCAGTAATGTCACTTTCGTGACATGATCGCCGAAATATGTTTCACGTATGACACTAGACTGACTGATTACATTAGACTTATATTTAATTTTCTGAAAAAAAAATTATTATTGTTAAACATGAAAAATACTCTCATTACTTTAAAAACAAATTAGTGATAAAAATACCAACGATTTATTTAATAAAAATGCAAAATTTGCAATACATATTGTCTGTTCATGTTTCTATATTTCATAGATAATTTTGCGAACTTGAAGAAAAAGCAGTTTTTAAATCTTGATAAAAATTGTAAGGCTAAATTAAATAATACTCAGAGTATTCTTACATGGAAACTACGGTAGTATAGGATTGAATATGAGATAACAATTTAAGAATTCTCCCAACACCATAGCCGCTAAAGCAACCACAAATCATTATTAACTGACCGCCAAATTCTACTGTTTGGTAATAGCATTCGGTGAATATTCAATACCCTTCTTCCTTCAGATCGTTGCCACAATATTTCTGCTAAAACTTTTGTTTTTCTGTCGTCTGATCAAAGTAGATATTCCCAGGTTTGATAAATAGTCTGTTTGCAGATGCAGTTTAACAAGAATGCGTTTTCTCTTAAGAACTATTTTTGAGATTCCTCAAAATTAGGACATATCGATGAAGTGATCGACAAATTGCATCCGTACTCAATATTACTCCACTTACTTCTAGTCCTACCTGAAACTCTTCAAGCGTAACTCAGGGATCATTGTCATCATTTCTCGCCAGTAATCGTCCCGTACGTTCCGTTACTATACTAGGACTACCAAAAATTTTTGGTGGGGACGAATGATATGACAGGGTTCTTGTGTCGAAATGTCGTACGAACTGAGCTCATTGACACATTTATCTAACTAGATATTTTCCTATAAACAAGTCTATTCGTATGAAGACTAACAATACGTTTAGGGAGGTAGTGAGCAACTATTTTGCTTTTCCTTACTTTGTCAATTTTTCAAGGACGGTTGGCAGAAAAGTAATGAAGCAATACTTTTGATTATTCAAAAACAGCATTATAAAATTTATCTCGAACCTTTTAAAACAAACCTAACCTAATTTAGAAAAATGTATTAAAATTTAAACATATTTATAAAGGCTACATCTGTAAATAAAAAAAACAAGTGTTGTAAACTTTTGATTTATTAAATATAGTTTTTCTTCGTGTTATACTTTTTTGAATTTTTTTTAAAGTCTGATTTTTTGATTAAATAATTTATAATATCTTCTACGAAAATGAAAATTTCAATTAATGATATTGTATTAGAATGAAATAAAAGCTTCACTTTTTAATGCGCTGTAAACTTTTGCAGTGCGCTGTAATAGCAGTTTTTAGTAATAATAGAAATGATTAAAGTAAAATGAAATAGTTTTGAAATTAATAAATCTTACAAAATCAGTTAAAAGCGCTTCGAATGAAATAATATCATAGTTTTATTCGATTACTTTATTTTAGTATTTAGAGTAAATTTTTGGAAAATATGTTGTACCTTGAAAAATAAGGTAGATGAATTCCATTCAACAAAGAGGCCTGCTTTATCTAATACAAACATTTTGATTTCACAAAATATATGAAATTGTCTAAGTTAATGTGAATCATGTAAAAAAAATATACCTGTACCAAGATTTTCTAAAACATTTCATACATCTATGAATAAGGACTAAAAGCTTCATTAAAATCTAACAATTATTTTATTTTTGTAAGAATTCTCAAGTGAATGTGATATTAACCTGGAAAGAGACACTTAAACTCTAATCATATATATTACGTCGACTACTAAAACAAACAAATTTTTAACCAAAATTTGGAACGTGTATATAGGATGAAAATGTTATAAAAACAATAAATATACTTTAGTTTTGCTGTTAATAATATCATAAAAATGTAAAGATTAATTATGTTTTCATTAAAATTAGATACTTTTCATCATGTTTTGCTGTTTTTTTGTCAAAAAAGTGGAGTTAACTATAATATAAGAATCCCTTAATTGTCCGTAGAATTTTAAAATTTATATTTAGAATCTGTGTTGAATTAATTATTGTCTTAAATACGGAAATTAAAAATGAAACTGACATTAATTTTAAAGATACATTTAACAAAATTACGCAAAAAAATTTGAAATAATGGAGAATGATTATATTCAATAAAATTACTAGTGGTTTCTAACACTGCATACAGATACATTTAACATCTCAAGAATCTTTTCTGAAGAATGTCCTTGTTTAAGTTAGTGAATGCTGCCAAAACATAATAATCAAGTTGTTAACTTGTTGCAGTTTGTGAAGTTTTTTTGGAATATATAAAACGTTTCTAGTCACAAAAATTATCTGACATCGATAACCGAGTTCTACTGCTGTTGCGTTGTGTAGAGTCGTTTTGTAAAACATCAAGCAGTCAGCCTGTAGACCTAGTCTATCAATACTTCCTCAAGGTATTCAATGTTTGTTCTGTGGGAAGATGAATGAAGGCATAATATAGACTTCGCTAGTGTTCACAACAAAAACTGCATATAAAATTTTTTTCTGAATTCTTTGGACTTTTCAGAAATTGACATGCAAATAATTTGAACTATTTATATTAGATTTTCAGGAGCAAATAGTATGCAGAATAGCATAACCCTCAACTAACCTTATTATACTCTGCAGTAAAAAAAAACTTCAGAAAATTCACTACGCATGTGCGAAATTAAAAAAAAGAATTCAAAAACAAAATAACATTAATTTTTTTAAAACTTTGACATCTATTTAATTCAAGGCGCTGATTTGCTTGCTGGTTAAAATGTTCATGTCCACTTTTCCAAAATTGGGACAATATTTATTAATGTCCTAATAATAGAAGCTTTGTTTAAAAATTAGTTTTTAACAGGTCTTTAAAAACAAAAATAAATAATAACTTGCATATATCTACTAAAACTTTTGTTGATATGAGATGTTTTTAATAGATTGTCAATGCAGGATGTTTTTCTTTATATTAGATACAGACACTTAAGTAAAATGACATAACATATATAGAATTTTCACGCAAACGATATTTTAAATCTTCGCTTGATATAAATTGGATTTTATAGAATTTCCTCTATTCTTTAACTAGTGTCTCTTCTCACAGAACTTTTTGATTTGTATATTCACTTAATATATTTTAAGGTCGCTATTCAAGATGGTCATATTAATTATTTCCATTTCTGAAGATTTTAATGTCGGACAACGTTTAATTTAATTTATGTCAAATTCGTTACTAACTTATAAATTTATAAATAATTAAAAATCTAAAATCCATTGGATATTATGCAGATAACATCTATTTAACAAAATAATATTGATAATGCTTTTTAAGGCATGAATACCCGAAAATATCTATGAATTAATATAAAAAAAATATGGACGAATAGCAGCAAGAGGCAATGGAAAGACAAACGATAAAACAGCGTTTTTTTCATAGTTTAAGTCTAATCAGTCTTAGCATTATCATCCTTAAAGCTTGTCTTTTATTTTATTATATTTTCTTACTTTGATAATCTGGTTAATGTTAATTCTTCAGTTAATGGATGGATAAGCGCATGGCAAATTCTACGACAATAAAATGTATGTAGAATTTCCTTATTGCATCATTTATTAGACTTAACAACAATCACACGTTAAATATATAACATTTCTTTTTTCTTTTCATTCCTTTTTGCTTGCATTCTTTCTCTATTATATATACGGTTTACCTGTCTCCCTTTTGCTCGTAATCTTTCTCGTCTTCTCTATTGTTCTCTTGCTGTCTGTCTCTTCTGTCTTATTAATACTACTTCTCTGATTTATTCCGGAAATAACATTTATTTCCAAAATACATTTTATTTCATTCATTTCAGCAAAAGCGTGACACACTTAGGTACCTAGGTTGTATTACTGCATTATAATATGAAGACTACTACTTGGTATGTTTTTCAGAGCCAGAAATGAAAGACTGATTAGATAAAATAAATAAATTAGGTGGATAAACAGTATTTTTATCAGTGAAAACAGGATCATGATAAAGACAGCAAAGAAAAACTTGAAATCTTTCTTTAATGCATTAAAACGTGATAAGTACGATAAATCTCTCTATCTCTTTTCTAAATGATTATATATCTTTTACAGTAGTTCCCTATTGGTTTTATATTTCCTGTATAACGTTTTCTTTCATTTGTCATATTGTTTGTGCGTTCCTATGTTTAATATTTTGTGTCTCAGCGTTCATATCTATGTCTACATCATCACAAACGTAGTTACTAATGCATTAATATATAGATGGTGATGGGAATTATAGTCATTTCTTCACAAAGGATAGATTTGACATTGATTGACAGAACATCCAGTATTGCATACCGATGAAGGTTATAATAAACATACCTTAAAAAACAATCAGCGAACTAGGTTTGTCCCGTAGTTGATATGTTTGTTAAAATGTCACTCTACAAATCACTGATTGCAAAGCTTCTCAAAAAATGTCATGCCTTCTTTTTCGAATGTTTTGTCTTCCGTCTCAAATTACGCCTCAGTTTTCGATATCACTTTATTATTGAAGCCAAATCCTTCAGTGGCATTTTTTTATTTTAGGTCTGCAAATAATCCAGTAGTCGATGGAGGCCAAATGTGAAGAACAGGTGTGATGCTGAAACAGTTCGAAGTGCAATTTATGTAGTTTTGCTATAGTTGCGATCAACTTGTGACACGGCGCGTTGTCTTGGTGAAAAATCATTGTTTTCTTCTTAAATTGTAGCCATTTATTCCCAATCGTACCTTCAAACGCACTAATATTTCTATATAATATTCGCTATTAATAGTTCTTACTTTCTCAATGTAATCGAAGAATACCTTGTTTATCCGAAAATACAGAGGCGACAAAGTTGCCTGCTGATATTTGCGTTATTGGTCGCTTTGGAGAGATTTCACCTACTGCTGTCTGCACAGCTCAATGTCAGTTTCTCTCTTAAGTATAGTGGTCGATCCATGTTTCCTCTATTGTCATATATTTACGCAAAATATTCATTTTCCGTTGAAAACATTGCAAACAACGCACTGAATCTTCCACGCATTGTTGTTTTTGATCGATTATGAGCAACGTGGCACCCACTTTGAAAACAGCTTTTTCATTGACGAATGTGCATGGGAAATGTTGAACACACTGCTTTCTGTCACCATGGACTCAACTACTATCTCAGGCAACTTCAACTTACGATCGGCAAAAACGAGTTTGTCGGTTATTTTGGTATTTCCCAGATATCTGCCGATTTCGTGCGACCTGGGCGCTTTGCAGCAGTTTTCTCTACGACCGATCTTAAAGTTATCATACCACTTCTTAACAGATGTTTCCGACAGAACAGATTTCGAATAACACTTATCAAGCAATTGCTTTTCTTAAGTAGTATTTTTCTCATTAGAAAGCTATGCTTTATCATCATAGAAAATTCAGATTTTTCCATTGTTCTGAAAATTTGCAATAGTAGCTTCACTTATATGACTGCAATTTGTAAATCAATAAATTAATTATGCCCCAATTTTGTCACGTGCCATTTGAAGGTTATTGATTCATAAAATCAAATACAGTTTTTATATATTAGTGGCGCCAACTATATGTCAGTCCCGGATTTATTGTGTTATGAAATTAATCTGGGTTTCATTCGTATAATTATATATTATACTGTTTAAAATTTCATAAATTAGATTAGGTCATCATTTTATCTTCGGGTAACATGTGCTTTGAATGTTATGTGTTTCTGAAGTTGGTAGCAATCAATTCATGTCATTTCTGTTATTTGTATATTTATTTGTTTGTGGTGCTGTTTCGGCAGCCCAAAATTTTCAAAGAATGATGATATTTTGGTTTTACTCGCTTAAATTATCTTTAATAATTGATGTTAGAACGCGTTTGTATAAAGATAAGATTTTGCATATTTTTTCGAGTTTTATACCAGTTATGACATCTATAAGAATGACAGGATCTGACGAGGTAATTTAAGTACAAAACTACAGTTTACATGTTAATGTTTTGTAGGAAATTACAGAGTTGAGTTATGCAACCTATACCATATTCTGGTCTATGTTTAACATTTCTTTTCACTTAAACTAAATTTTTTATAACTGACACATACTGGCAACTGAAATCATTAATATTTAAAAATTCCCCATTCTGAATAATTTTCATAAGTGTGAACTTCGGGAAAATATGATATTTTAAATTTGAATTGATAAAGAAGCTTTTACGTATCTAAGAATTTTTATAGTTTTTAATATTTTATGCATTTTGTTTTATAATACATGTCTTCTTATGTCGGAAAACTAATCATCTATAGTTATTTTATTGGAATGTAACTCTGAACATGTGTACGATTCTCGTAAAAGTAATTATTGAATGAAATTATTTTTAAACGGGTGTTCTTTTATATTTTCCTCTTCAAATATTATGTCCTGTTAGACTAATCATTGACACTACTTCCACTATCATAATATCCATTGGTTTTATGGTTTTGTAGATGTAAATAAAGAAGGAAACCATTTAAAGAAATTTACAAGTAAATAGTAATGGTGATAAAATCTAAATAGCCAAACAAAATATTAGAAAGAACATTTCATATAAGTGGAAACACATAAGACCAAAGAGAAAAAAACTCTTGTTTATTGTTGAAACGAATTCTATTCACATAATGTGAAATTAAGAAACAAATTATGGTAATGTTAATAATTTAAATGTCGTGTTTTTAAATGTATGCTTAAAAAAGTAAAATTTTAATATTGATGTTACATCGTTTCACCAACTAGAAAGCGTGTGAAATTAACATGTAATAGAATAAGAGAAAATTCAATTATCAGTACAATTAAATATGTTTAAAAAACAATACGAAAAAAAAAATTAATAAGTAGTTGTAAAATATTTTATTCCTTATGAAAAAAATAACAAATCATTATCGATGGAATGCACGTCTTATTCTGATCTGAGTGTCAATATCACTAAAACTGAAATATACATATACATGTATTATCTAACCATGTTGTAAGAAAATGATAGGAGCGGAAAGAAAAAACGTTGACAAAATCAGTTTATTTTATTTACAGTTTATCTCTTTAAGTCAATGATTTATATAAAGGATTCGAATCCATAACTATCATCATTATTAAAATAATGATATTTACCAAAGGTTTTCATGTAGTTACATTGTTCAAGTTTAGTAACATTAGAAAACAGTACAAACATGCATTTTTATTTGAAATTATTTCGGTTTTTACATACGTTTAACTTAAATGAAATTAGATGTATGGAACAGACAAATATCAAGGTAAAATAGGCAGAAACATTATGCATATATCAATGTAAAAAATAATAACATATAAGATATGAGGAGAGTTAGAGAGAATTATATATAGAATATTTTCAAGGAAGAATCTATTATCTGCTTTGCAAATTTAATTATTATTTCTGAAACGAAAAAGTAAACATTTTATTAGAATATATCACAAGCCCAAACTGCATTTTAAAATACCGAATATATGTGTTTTTGCTGAAATAATGGGAACTTATTAATTATGCTTATTTAGTAATTAAATTTTACTTAAAAAAGCTAATGTTCCTGGGTAGAGTTGAACATAGAACGCAGTCCATGTATGAAGCATGAGCATGATAAGCAATCCAACTTACCTATAATCAGATATTAACCTTAGAGAAGATATGCATGGGAAGTCAAGAAGGAAAATAACTTATTAACACTAATTATTCTATGAGCTTTGGATCTTCATGACGTGGGTAACCACGGCAATCCAGAAATGCCTGTCATTTACATCTAGTAAAATTTGACTTTATTTTATCTCTCTTAAACTCTCTTCTGCCATCCATTTATAAAAAGATCCGTATATTGTTCATGTGCTGTTTTCCTCTTTCCTTCTCACGTTTAATATATCCTATAAGTGTTACATTCTCTAAGCACTTTTAAATATTAAGCCGCCCAGAATTTTCAACTGATTTTTTGTAATTATACATGCACATTTTCATTTCAATTTCTCTAAAAGATCGTCGTTGCTCACAGTTTCAGCCCGTCACTTTCATCTATCATTTATAAAACCATATTTCTATAGGCTTTTGCCCTTTAGCTGAACTAGAGAAGAATCTTTTTCCAGTCACATCAGTCACTTTGAATTAAAAAAATATATATTTTCTATAATTTTCCTTTCATTTAAAATACATGGAATCGTCAAATTTTCTTTTACTGATATGCATCTCGACAAACTTCTCTCACCCTACACCATACACAAACGTTAAGACTAAAACATATATATATTTATATACATACACACACACACACACACACACACACACACACACACATAATATATATATATATATATATATATATATATATATATATACCCCACACACATATATATATGTATATGTATAAACTTTTGTTTCTAGTGATTAGTTTTAAAAGTGTTTACTCTTCGATCGAAACAAGTGAATGGTGAGCAGATATTTTCCTCTCTTAATGTTCACTCGAAAATTAAAGAAAAGTTAATTTGAAATAATAACATTAATAATAATGTCAATGATTTTATTTTGTTTTGAAATTAAACGGTAGCGCCATTTTTGTTGTAAATTTACCTATGTCGATGTGATCGTCAACATAGACAAACCTACTGAGAAATTTAAATAAATTGCTCACAAAGAAACAACAAAGAGGCAAAAAATGCATAATTCAAAAAAGACATTTTTACGGGGTTTAAGCCTTATTAGCTTTGAAAAACTGGTTACCCTACAATCACCGATGTTAAGCAACATTACATTTCTATGGTAAACTGGTACCAATCAAGGCTGTAGAACCCGATCAGTTTGGCTATACAACCCATAGCTGGAGGGGAAAATAAACTGATTCATATCTTTCCATTAATTCAACTGGAATTCGACCTCGCCTTACAGTTTTCTTTTTCTTTGCCAATGATCCTTTCAACAAAAGTCACGTAAATTTTTACTATGTTATATTAGGGACGAATATGTATTTTCTATCTTGATAGATAGATAGATAGATAGATAGATAGATAGATAGATAGATAGATAGATAGAAATTCATGAAAAAATCTGCTAACTTTAAAAATCATGTGTTTAAATTTTATATTTAAGACAAAATTTTTCTCAACGATCATAGTTAATAGATTTATTGTTTATAGTAGTATAATATAATACTTTCCATTACTCTGACTATCGAAGAATTATGTATATGGATTCATTTATTTCTTATACATTATATTTTGAACAGACATTGTAAAGTTCATTTAATTTAATGAATATTTTGATAGATTTCTGACTATTATTGTCGACTTCTTGGTGATAAACACACATCCTCGCAAATAAAAATATATCTTCATGGGATAAGAAAACTAGATAAAAGAAAAATAATTCGGCGTCTGCGAATGTATATACAAATGTTGCGATTCAGTTACTTTACGTCTAGTCTCAACAACAGGTGATATAATTTTTATAAACTTTTATGTCACCTTCTTTGGCAACATGACAGAAGTTTTTAATAGCTAAAGACTATTTTCTACTAAATGTCTTATTTCTTGTGGAATTCGATCAAAATGCTGTCAGCTACTCCTTTAAGAGACGGACTATTATACCATCTTCTTACTAATGGTCATTTTGCATTTGATCAATGTCTACTTAGTAGATATCTTAAGATCTGACCCGTCAGAGAGTTCAACATTTAGGGACCGGCAAATCAATAAGTTACCAAATGTGCGATATATTTGCCAAACTATTTTTTGAGAGTTCATCTTTTGAATTTTTGAACCGACTTCTCTTAGCCAACGATTAATACAATCGAAAGGATAAGCGTGTGTGCGCGTGTGTATTTTTATAAATGAATATTTGCAGTTGTACAAACTGTTTGGTGAAATATATTTTTCAAATCTATAAATAAAGAGCTTCATCACTTATCTTCTTTTCGAAAATATTAATACTTCCGCGTATAAGTTAGTCGCAAAATTACCAAAGAATATTAAATTGATTTTATGTTCCCTTAACTGTTATTGGCTTTTTATGATAAATTCCTGACAGTTCACATGTCAGTTTTGAAGCTAATGAAACTTCACTGGTCTGTTTTCTAAAATATACATCAACATAGAAATAATATTTCCAATGTTAAATCCTTTCAAACTCTGGCATTGGTGAGCACATCGAAATGATTTGACGATGTCTCGAGGGCCCATCGTAACACTATAATATACATCGATTCCCATAAGGCAGTATTCCTATAACATACTAATTTAGATGTAAACAAATTTTCTACAATAATAGATCATATGCAATACTGAATAATAATTCAACTAAAAAACATTGAAAATGAATAGAAGCTATACAAATACAAATTTGATAATTGATATCTTAGATCATTCTATTGTAATTAAGTCAGCGATATTTTACCAAATTTTAAGCACCAACAGCAATTTAATTTTTACTAATGGGTTTTTTAACCTTAACAATTTTGCCTCCCCTAACATTTCTCTCTGTCTCTCTGTCTCTTTCTCTCTCTCTCTCTCTCTCTCTCTCTCTCTCTCTCTCTCTCTCTCCCTCGTGGTATAAAGTATATTTATACCACATTAAAGGGCACTCGTACTTGAGCAGACTATCCGTTTATTATTAAACATTATATTATTTTCTTTTACCGACATAGAAGTTCGTGAACTCTTAGTAAACAAATGTTTACACGCATTGGATATATATATATATATATACTTTCTGATATATACTTTAAAATGCAGTGTATTTATCTCTTCGTATCTTCTAGACAACAGTTAAATCAGTGTTCTCTTCCTTTATCACACGTTTATCGGGTACTGGTTATGACGGCAAATCACGTCCGGCATCATGACTTTTGTTTAAAAGGTTGTGAGGAGCATGGAACCACCTTTTATATGCTGTTGTTCCCAGGTCCACCCTGACCCGGAGTGGTAGCACCTGTTAGGGTCCCAGCTATTGGCAACTAGTTACCCACAAAAACTGGGGTCAAAACACAATGAATGTATTAAAATAGACTTTTATAGAAATATATACAAAAAAATAGACTTTTATAAAAATATATACATGAAAATATACTTGTATAGAAATAAATAAATTTTTGAAGGAAAAAATATTGCCATAATACATATTTGAAGAAGAAAATTATTTCCAGCAATAAATTTTTGAATATAAAACTAGAAGACATCTTCAATTTTTTAAAATAAAAAAAAATATCAACAGCATCTTCTTAAATCAACCTTCTCACTATAACTGAACATAAAATATACCTTTAAAAACCTAATGTTTTGGCATTAAATAACCACAGATATTGATATGTCATTAAGCAAAAGTCAAAACTCAAAATCACATTTATCTCACATTATATTTATCTATATACATGGCCCTTTGACTACCGGGTGCACCGTGTGCACAGGGCACGGTTCCGGGTCGATCCGTGCAATCATAGTGAAAATCCGGGCAAGAAAAATGTCTTCTTCAGAAATCAAACTAAACAATTCACGAAGAAAGAAAGACACCAAGAAAGAAAGAAAGAAAAAAAAACGAAGAAAAGATCCGAATGAACGCAGTAAAAATATGCTTGTTTATTTAATAATTTTGGGAGGAAACACTGGTTATAATCAGAAAATCCGAACCCTATTTCCTGCTTTGTTTCAAGTTCTGTGCTAATTTCCATTGGAATAGCCGAAAAAATCCGCAAAGATCAGTTTCTGGAAACGGATGACACTGATGACGTCATCACATTGTCAACTAATAAATCCGGGCAATTTTCTCTGTGCCCGGTATTCTTTTAGCATCAGTTACGGCCCTGTCTATATGTATAACATTCAAGCTCTTGTCTCAAACACAACAACAAGAATTAATTTATTATTTATTTATTTTTTTTATTTTTTTATTTCTGTATATATATATCTGTATTTTTCGTCCCCCCCCCCCCCGCTTTTTGGAGTTCATGCTTCATTTGGGAGGAAAAAAAAAAGTTTGAAATTTTTTATTTATTCTGTTATGCGAAGCTACACTGGCCAAGGTATCAGCAGCCATTAGTCCCCCCCCCCCCACGCCATGTTCTGTTCTTTGAATGAGAATTCACCAAGCAGGTTAACTTGATGTTGATTTTTGGGAAAAGCAAGAATTGAAGAATGAAACTTTAATTCAAATTTCCTGTGTTAAACTTTGAGGTATTTTTCGCTTATTTTTTTTATTTATTTATTCATTTTTGCCCAATATTTTTGCTTAATCTTAGAACTTTTCATGTCTAACTGTACGTTTGATTTTATTTTTAGAAGAAATTTTTGACTGGACTTTAACTAAGTTAAAACTTAATAAGTCACATTTTTTTTTCTTTTTTTGAAATCTTTAACTTTTTTTTTTGTTCTCAATTGGAGTAGATACATAACTATCACCCGGTTCACACTCCACCGAAACCTGTTGGACGGGTGAAGAGGCTCATCCCTTGTTTCCTGTTTGGGATGCGGTTTCCGGTTTTTCTTCTTTCTAATCTTACTGTTTTTTTTTTTGTTTTTTTTTTCAATTGGAGTAGATAGACTAAACTATCGCCCGGTTCACACTCCACCCACGTCTATTGAACAGGTGAAGAGGCTTATCCCTTGTTTCCTGTTTAGGATGCGGTTTCCGGTTTTTCTTTTCTAATCTTCTCACTGTTTTTTCAATTGGAGTAGATAGACTAAACTATCGCCCGGTTCACACTCCACCCACGTCTATTGAACAGGTGAAGAGGCTCATCCCTTGTTTCCTGTTTAGGATGCGGTTTCCTGTTTTTCTCTTTTCTAATCTTCTCACTCTTATGTAGCCCCCTGCACATCAGTGGCGTTACCGCCTTGCTTGGGGTGATATGATTAAAAAAAAAAAAAATAAAAAAAATAAAAAATAAAAGGGGCATGATGATAAACTGCATCTGGCAGCAGGTTTTCTGAACCGAAGGATGAATCATTTGGGGAGCGTGTAACCACCTTTCAATTGTGTTGTTTCCTCATGATCCGAGGTGGTAGCATCTGAATGGGTCCCCGCTATTGGTAAATAGTGATATATCTGCGCGAGGATATAGAAATATCTAAATTCACATCAGGCGCGCAAGGTGCGTTGAGGCCGCTTAGATACAGTTTCATTATTTCTCTAAGATTTGCACATTCTGATAGAAACTCATGCGGCCTATTTCTTCGTTCAATCGTCTTGCCTTCGGCTTGTCATGGAATATTTTCTGGTAGAGGTGGAGAGGGTTCTATATATGCAGCACAGTTACGTAGAATTAACAGTATTCATCTCTTCTTTTTTTAAGTCCATATATCCTCGGTAACGGAAATATGTTGACCTAGGCTGGTCCAGAAACCTAGATTTCCACAGATAGAACTCTTCACGCAGGCAGCCCAAGTGTTATCATAACATCGTCACTTCTTGACTAGACAGCAGCTCGTTTCGGTGGAGTTATGGGTGACTGGGCATCTCGTTATATAAAGTGCACCGCTCAACCCCTTTTGCGAGATGTCCTGAAAGTTTGATCTAACAATTGTCTTTTTATCCTTCTTACTGATCAATTACTTGCGGTTCACTATTGTTCATTTGCTTAGGGCAAATAAAAAAATTTGCACACTGAAAATCTATATAAGAAAATGTAAAATCATTTTGTGTTGTTGGAATGTAAGAAGAAATCTTGCATATCAAAACTTAAACTGTCTTGAAAGCTGTACATATCTTTCTGCTAAGTAGCTCGTTATAAACAAATATTGCTGCCCTTGCTAAAGTAAAACTTGCTAAAGTAAGGAAGATCATCTGATTGAAAAAAGTTGCTGGATCCACTTTATTCTGGGAAAGAAAAGCTGAGGGTATAGAGTCTGAGGCAGGTGTTACATTTGATCTGATTCGATAACCTAGTTGGAAAAGCTTCAAAGTATTAGTGAGCTTATCACATTGCTGAGGTTGTTTTGCCTGTTCATTCTTCTTCTGTTCGTGACGTTCATAAACTGCTTATGAGAAACATTTTATGGCTGTCATCGACGTCAATGTTCCCACTCTCACATATATTGAAGAAACTATAATGTCTTTCTTCCAAGAACTCAGACGTCTATTGACAATGATCCGAGTACCGATAAAACTGACTTGCGTGTTGATTTCGATGCCAAGTAGATAAAAAAATTAATAACTGAGATGCTATTAATTAATATAGTCTTCTTAAAGTGAACAGCATTGTTTTTTCTCTTCATCAGTTAAGTATTGAATTTGAACGTGCAATTGGCAATAATTTCTTTCAGCAGAGTGAAGTAACTTTCAAGTGACTTTCTTCATAAAGTCCCTTCAATACGCCGGCACACAAAACATGGTCATATTCTAGACTATTTTAGTTTTCGTAAATGTGATTGCAGGATGTGCGTAAAATGAAGGTAATCAAGCGGGCTGAGTGCGGAAATGAATACATGATGTTTAGAGTAAGATTAAAATTATGCATTCGACGAAATTTGAGATTAAAACGCATAAATCTTTCTAAGTTATGTGATTCAAATTTGTGTAAAGTTTTAAAGAATGTTTTTGAAAATACTGTATTAGATGTTACATGGAATGAATCTAAGAAACAGTTTATCAAAACTGTTTTGACAGAAATAATGCAGCAGTTACTGAACTGATAAAAAGGCAAAATGAAACTCACCAGATGTTTTTAGTGCATCTGACAAAGATAGTTCCTCACTTTCGCATTCATTTAAAAATGCGAAATCTGACTTGTTCTATAGCTCATCCAGTGTTAATGACTAGTTTTAACAGTCTCGCACAGGATTATATTATTCAAGTGATGTTAGATCTTCCATCGTTGTTGGAGTGCTCACACTTATGGAGTTATCAATCACCTTATTATAGGTGTGTGATTAGCTGGACCTGTTCAATCAGTATTGGATTGTCCCAACCTTTATAACTCTTTATTAAAGGATGTAAGTCATTATGTAGTGATTGTAGATTGTTCAGCTACATTAGAGTTGTTGATAAAGTATTTGTAAATTGTTGCTGAGCCATCTCATAAAGAGCATCTGTCCATGGATAATCTTTTAAAGTCAAAGTTAATTCTGCTCAGATCGTTGCACCATAGATTTGATATTCTCAGCGTAGAAGTTGCAGGAAAATTGCATAGAGCATGAGATTAAGTTTTCGTTGAATTTTACCAAATTATTTTACACAGTAAATATGAAGACACATGTACATCGGAAAACGAAGGGTACTTTGAATTTCAACTGTATGTTATCAGACCTTTTTCAATTATTAATGGTGTAAAGCAAGAATACATTCCTCTCCCTAGCTGATTTTCTATATGTTTTGCTGTTGACGCATTTATATGATTTTCAGTATTATAATGTAGGTGGCTAGCGTTGTGCCTTGTGGTGCAGTGGATATTGGCTTGGAACGAGAAATCGTGGAGCCGATTTCGAATTCTAGTTGAATTCCTTGCAATCACTTACGCAAAAATTCCCTGTGGAAAGGTATTAATGCGTCTCTTTCTTCCAGTTATGGGTTAAATAGCAGGACAGACTGGGTTCCAAATACTCGGTTGGCAACCTTTCATTTGTGACATGATCGCACAAGCAGGTATTCCGGATGGCATTTATCTGACTGACTAATCCGTGAGGAATGAATATAGGTGTCTTCCTGCGCTTCATAATATCTGGCAAATGTTTTGACCTGCGGAGATCAATATAAAAACTAATGCTTTTGATATTCTAGCTTGGGTAATTTCCTATACAGATGGAACTGATTTGGCGTATCACAGATACGTAGGCCGTAACGGATATGTTCCTTGAGGCATGTTCAACGTTTGGTCTTTCTATAAGCTTAAAAAAAACAAAGATCGTATATACACCATCCCCCGCTCAGCACCAGAGAGAGCCAAATGTATTTAAGTTAATGAAATCTTTGGTAATTTGCATATCTCTATGTTAGTTAATTCGTAATAGTAATTCATATCTGATACTTTCAGGTATTGAACTCACCACTGTATTGTTAAAGCAACTTTTTAGATTATTCAAAACAAGTTTTAACAAACACGCCATGTGACCTACCCAAGTGGACTAAATAAGAATTCGACTCAATATTTCAACTTAGATCACCTGACTAAAGTGTAGTTTACAATGACAGACATATCGTGATTCTAACAATAAACGTGAGCACCAAACAATATAAACTGTGTAAAGATTTAAATTGCCTCCACTCAGAAATATAGATAAAAATCAATACTGGAGTAGCGTTTATTTTTTATTATTCAGATTCTATAATTGTCCCTGTTTATAGAGAGTTCAGCAGAAATACTTCCTATATTTAAAGATATTATCAGTGTAGTGCAATTATCACAGGTAAGTACAACTGGTATTTTAATACAGCTAATGTGTTAGCACTTATTTTAAGGTATTATCAGCTACTATCATTGCTGTCAAGTGTGCTAAATCTTTACAATTTATATATATATATATATATATATATATATATATATATATATGTGTGTGTGTGTGTGTGTGTGTGTGTGTGTGTGTGTGTGTGTGTGTGTATTTAAAGTGAAATTAAATTTAGTGGATGTAACTATTTCAAGTCACATTTTTGTACAAAATAAAAGAGCTGTCTGTAACTTAGATTCCGTCAAAAATATTTTAAAATTGCAAATTCAGTGTGAAGTATACAATCAAGTTGATCCAGGGAAATCTACTAAATGTTTATAAATGAAAAAAAAATTCATCGAGCTTCTGAGATAATATTAAAATTATATAATCAAATATGCATCGTCTAGAAGGTTTTATTGAGGGAAAATAATTTTATTGTATAGACATGTTATTTTTATAACGAAGGCAAAGATATAATGACTAATTTTATTTTTCTTGCTTAAAGTTATCTCACTCGCAAAAAATTCAGTGGAATATATTCTTGTTACTTCCAAGCAAGAATGTCACTGCCAATGAAATTTTCATGCAAACAGCATTGGTGAAAGCCAAGTTATTATCAAGTTTCTGAATCTTACAGGTGTAAACGATAAATTGGCAGTCATTTCAATCCGCAATTTAGGTTTTTTAAATCGGCATTATCAATCTGAAATGTTAGTTGCTGTACTCTTTAGAGTCTGAAATCCAGATCAGCCACCTAAAGATACTAACAAAATGAGTGCCAGTGTAGAATTTAACCATAGAATGGTTATTGCTGAATTGTTCCGCGCCGGGCATAAGACATCTGACATTATCAGAGACACTGGCTATGCTCCTAGGACTGTTTATCATGTTGTAGCAAACTTAAGGGAAGCTAAAGACATGCAAAGGAAGGCTTACCTTCCGAGAAGTGATAAAATCCACACCAGAAGGTTTTTCAGTGGCTTGACAAGATCCATTGCAGCAAATACATCACAGTCAATGGCTGACCTAGCGAAAAGGCGGAATGTGACTAAAATGACCATTTCTAATGCAGTACGGAAAGATCTTGGGATAAAGTCATATCGCAGACGACGTCGTAACATTCTTACAGCCAAATCTAAGACCATTCGTAAAGAGAGAAGCCCCTTGCTACTCAATGACCTGAAACACCATGATGGCACCGTTCGCATTTTTGTGGACGAGAAAAAGTTCGTGGTAGACGAAGTCGACAACCGCAGAAACTCGAGAGTTACGCCATTGACCCTTCTTGTGTTCCTCCAGTCATGCAGAGTAAACACCCTGCATCTGTCATGGTGTTTGGAGCTGTTGCCAGCGATGGGAAAGTCATGCTTCCTCACTTCATTGAAGTGGGCCTGAAGATCAATACGGCGGAATATTTGAAGATTCTGGAGGAAGTTCTCTTACCCTGGATTAAGAAGAACTATGCTCCTAACAAAGTGATATTCATCCAGGACTCTGCACCTTCTCATGGGTCAAAAACAGGACAGATCTTATTGAAGAGAGAGTTGCCGCTTTTTGTGCCCTCAATTATCTGGCACTCTAGTTCGCCAGATTTGAACACCTGCGACTGTTGGTTATGTGGCGCTGTTGAGAAAGTCTTTAATGCTCGCCCCCATAACAGTGTGGCCTTCCTGAAGACCTCCATTAGGCGAGCATTCCGCTCTATCAAGAAAGAGTCAGCTGTCAAGGCCTGTCGTGATTTTAGGGCTCGCATTCAGCAAATTGTGGACGCAGAAGGTAGACGCATAGAATAAAATGTTTGTATTTAATAAAACAGTTAAATAAACATACACAAATCTCAAATGTCTTTAAATGTCCCTTCTTTATCAAGGTTTAAAGTCTGAGATCTCAAACTGCCAATTTATCGTTTACACCCTGTACACTCTTTTTGTTTGATTTACATATATTGTCTCTGAAGTCAGTAGCTAGATTTATTAGAGCTTGAGAAAGCGGAGATATGAATTCTGATTTTTCCTAATATATCTGCAGTAAACTTGAGAAAACTTAAGTGAATGTAAATTCAAACTCGGCTCATTACTTGTCAGATCCAGGATGCTAACTAGTTGCAGCATAAGTATTGACATATATCAATATATTACGAGATAGCTATATATATATATATATATATATATATATATATAATGTGTTCAACTATTACCTTTCAAGGCAACATTCAGCATTCACTAATGTTTAGCATTACTGTTGTTTGATATTCATAATTGATGTTTATTAAAACATGTTTAGAGATAATTTACTCGACTCTACTTGTTGTTATCAATCTTTATAAATTTGATTAATATTTTCATTTCTCTTGTAGGTTATGCATTTTAAAATTTTGAGTTTATTATTCCGTAGCGTCAAACTATGGGATATAATGAATGATACGATTCTTTTGTATATTTATTGTTCATTTGCTTGAAATAATATTAATGACAAACTGATGTATAAACCGGTTAATTTTATTATATATATATATATATATATATATATATATATATATATATATATATATAGTCATACGCAGACAGATCAGTACGGTTAGTCTCCGATCTTTTTTACCCAGGATTGAAACCCGACCGAATTGGCGTCAGTCGGCGATTCTACCTCTGGGCAATGAGCGTTCGGTAGAAGAAGGCAGACTTTTTAGTGGGTATATTATCATTATACGCGCCCAAAAGCCAGAATGCTCTAATTCAGTATACTGAATGAGTGATACGTACATGCCAGAGTAGCTAAAGTTTTTCAAAGTCCACCATTCTTACAAAGTGCTCAATCAAGGTATGAGAATGTACATAGCATGAGAGGGAATATATATATATATATATTCAAAACTAGTGGTATATATATATATATATATATATATATATATATATATAGGTAGGTAGGTAGAACTTTATACCACTATATATAAATACCACGGATATTGTTGTCTACTTTGTTATTATAATAATATTTACTATTATGATAACAATGTAGACTACAATTCGATAGCTCTCATGTTTCGTTGACAAATGCAAAATCAACAGAAAGGGAAATAATCTTCAGTCACGGGGGATAATATATATTGTCATGGAAATATAAAATTTAAATCATACGTGCTACCATATTATGTTTAAGAGATGGCGTGGAACAATATTATCATTTCAAAGATTAATGCTTAAGCCAACAGATCGTGGGACATTAGTGTGTGTGGGTAATTGTAAGCATATAGATAGAGTAGGAAATGTCAGTTGTAACAGTTTACATTATGATAGAAAAACGATGCAAATATAATATTGATATAATATTAAATTAATACAATATTGTAAATGAAATCAACAATGACGGTGAACAATTGAAAGCATTCGAGCTGCAGTCTCACATTTTAATAAAACAATATTTACTTTAAAATTCTTCATCAGTAATGAGCACTTAATAAAAAGCTAAAACATATTAAACTGTGGAATATTAAACCATTAGTTTATTTAAGAATTATATATATATATATATATATATATATATATATATATATATATAATGTCTATCTAAACTTATTTATAAATGGAACTTTGAGTCTTTGTGCGTATGTGTGTAAGTGTACGTTACATATATATTCCGACGTATAGATTTCGAAACAGTTGAACCGAGTTTCTTGCGAATTTACAGAGTTGTACTATAAACATCTGCGAGTGTTCTTAGCTAGGTTTTGTGTCGAGGCATCCCGGATAAATATCGAAAATCCATAATCGAAAAAATCGGGTTATAGAAGGAGTAGTCCGATTTTAATCAAATTTGGTACATTCATACACAAAGACATAAGAAGCGATATTCAGAAGTTTCAAGATTTCTGTTCTTACAATAGTGCAGGAAATCGACAATATATATATATATATATATATATATATATATATATATATATATATATATATAAAAGTCAAGATGTTTGTCTTTGTGTCTGTTTATATGCTTGTATGTCTGCTTCGGATTTGAAGTATAATTGTAGTTCTTTGCTTCGGGTTTGAAATATAATTGTAGTTCTTAGTCTCAGCTATTTATTCAGAGGTCTTATTTAGCGTTCAAAATTCATTAACGACGATATCTTATTTAATATCGATACCAGGAAATCAAAATTTGATTTACACCCATTCATTTTTCTTTCAGTCTACGGTGTTGCTTTAACTGGAAACAACAATTACTATTTAGTCTTTCATGCCACCGTCCAAATAGACTGAGCCCCAGGACCATGGTTTAGTTTTAAAGCTTTCATTACACACGAGAAACGCCGGGCTATACTGCTTTTATATATTAAAAGCAGAAATAGGGTTTGTTTTCTACGAGAGAATTTTTTATAGAAGAAAAAATTGCGAGAAGCTCTGAATGTTTACTTTAAAGTGTAGAGCTATTGTTGCCATTACTATAATTATTACATGCATTTTGTATGATATAAGAAGTTGCTATTATGGTATTTGTGTACTTCCACGTTTCGTGTCCAAAGTTGATTCTCTTAAGGCAAATAAAATTGTGACTTCACAGGTCAGGATCCGTTTTCATTCCTGATGTCAAAGGTATCCTGTATAAATACATAAGTCTAAATAGATAGAAAGTATGGCAGAAATGTATTATGCCTGCGTGGATTCTTTTAACCTCGCTCGTTAATGCGACAGGAGAAAATTTAGATGCGAGTGTGAAAAAAAAATAAAACAAAAAAACAAAAACACAAAAATCAACACTCACGCCCGCAAGTGTGTGGTGAATTTATATGCTAAAAAAAATATATATATATTGACCACTTGCTACTCAGTATATGCGATGTGGTGTAATATATTGGCTCTGAATGAGAAATCGCACAGCCGAGTCTCAATTCAGTTGTGTACATTGAATGTATTTCTTCACTCTGCTATGGGTGGAATAGCCAAGAAAATTGCTAAGAATGAAATGGAAACCTTATCAGTGAAATTGTATTACTATAAAAATAAATATATAATCGCGTAGTTTTTCTGACTCGAGTAAGACAGGTTCAAACAAACGTAAATCTCGAATGATAAATAGACACTGATATTATATATATATATATATATATATATATATATATATATATACAACATCAGTATGTAAATGTCATTAAATATAAATATTATATTATATTATATTTATATATATATATATATAAGTGCAATATATATATGTGTGCGTGCATTTTACAAATGTTGAAACAAATAATTCTCATATATATATATATATATATATATATATATATATATATATATATATATATAATGGTTTTCTGTGACTGGTGTGCATATTCACCACTTATTTATAGCACATTAAATTTTACCTTTGTCCAATTCTATGCTTGCATGTCTTAGCGAGTAGAGTCTCCTGCTGACAACAAATATATACACACACACACACACAAACACACACACACACACACATATATATATATATATATATATATATATATAAACCAAGGTATGTCCCACACATCCACAAATATATTATATTATTTTTTATAATGAGATACTTTTACGGCGCCATAAATTAATTTCTTTATTTATTTATTTAATCAATTAATTAATTAAACGAAGAATTAGAAACGTATATATACATAATATCTTATCAATAATTATTTTAAATTACAAAAAATCATGATTAATTATGTTATAAATAATATAAATATAACATTTCGTTAAATTATTTGAGTCAATGAAAATTATACGCTTCATACAGTCATTTTTATTCAAATTCATATTAATTAATTTTTCCAGAAAAACGCACCAGTTTCACTCCAAATGTCGTCCAGCAATTTTTTTTTCTTATTAGACAAAATAAATACAAATTATTTACAAATTTACATTGATCTGAGTATTTGAATTTTTTCCAATTGATTCATTTGTATTGATCATAATCCCAAAATGTGACTTTCAAGAAATCGGTTGAGACAATTGCATAGAAGCTCAAATATATGTTCAATCAGTGAACAACTCAATATCGCGTGTACCCTTGTTAATTCTCGGGCATAACTAGGCCCTCAATTATAAAGATTTTCAGTTTATATTGCAAAATCTATTTAAAGTTTAATGGATGTCAAATTGTCAGAAAGCAAGCTGTAAAACGTCACATCACATCAATCTTTAGCCTTTTAAATAATCTCTTTATATATATATATATATATATATATATATATATATATATATATATATGTGTGTGTGTGTGTGTGTGTGTGTGTGTGTGTGTGTGTGTGTATGCATGCGTACACAGACATATGCACACACACAAATATATATATATGAGAGTGTAGTAAATCAAATATACATCTTATAAATGTGGTTTATTTGTTACTGATATTAAAACAAATACAAATGTCTACGTAAACATATTCTTCGTTTTTGTGTTCTTCTTCTTCTATGTGCCCTCTCCCTTCAGGACGTAGGCGATCATGGCTCTCCACGTCTCCCTATCCCTTGTGGCCCTTAGTACGTTTGTTCCTGTTACTCCTGATTCATAGACACAAGCTTTTAAGTATTTTGTTTGATGCCTCAGAACCCGTCTCAGCAATGCGAGAAGTAACTTCAACAAGTTTCGATGAATCAGCTGTCCTTCCCGAATTACCTTCTGAAACATATTTATATATATCAAAATAGTAACACTGGAGATATATACCTTCCTAGCACTAGTTTATTTACGTCTTTAGAAGAAGACTCTAAATGTCTGAACGATAGGTTATCATTGCATTTTGTTTCCGTATGTTCTTTGCAAAAAATATCCTTTTGTTTTAACAAACTCTCACGGTTTTTTAAACAGTCGCTGTCATTGGGCGAATTATCAGTTATATATGGTAGGTGAGATAAAATTTCATATCGCAACGTCAGACTGTTGTCTAATTTTACCCTGACAACATGTGCACTAAGCAGAATTGAATATTTTACATTGACGGAGTTGTGGAATTTTGCCTATGTGTATTTCACCTAGTTGCTGGCACTAAACGAAACCAGTAATAGACTCCTTAGATTACAAAAATCTTTAACGGATAATGCCAATGGCGGACAAATAATCAGTCCCCACATTTGGCAGTTAGTGCAAATTTGGTTCCGAAGGATTTTAGCGCTACATCGAGTCCTAGGTAATCACTTACTGTTTTCATAATGGGCCCATTTCTCTTCGTATATCATTATTTGATCAAGTAATGAATAATTTAAATTACACAATTTTCCATCAAAAACATTCCCAAACATCGAATGTGTTTGTCTTTCAAAATATTCATGTGGAACATATCTATCATGTTGCATCAGGTTTCATATGTACTTTTGATAGCGGAATATTCTTAAAATGCTGACACCCATTATTCCAGACTAATCTCGGACACTGTAAAGTGGATTTTTTCCACTAGTGTTTTCAGATTTTGATTGTCAATTACAGCTCTTCTACCATCAGAATATCCGAGACATAAAAAATAGCACAGTACTGCGCAACCACAGGTGACCTCCTAACTCATATTTTTTTTAATGCCATGAGCAATTTGAGAAGCATTATAAATAAGTCAGAACATATGCAAAACAGGTAATCGCTTTTATCTTTTTCATATTCAAGATGAGGTTGATATAATATTTGAAGCTTAAATCTAAAACAAAATGATTTATACAACATTATAAATGTGACTGTTTAGAAATTCGTAATATTGAGGTAACCCTTGAAGGGTTCTGTATGAGTAATAAAAAAAGGAGGTTGGGAATAATAATATACATACACAAGTCCAAGACGAGTACTGTGCGTGAAGCTGATACATTGCAAATGAATTACTAGTTAGTATAATCATTTTGTCTCCTCAATATTCACTACCTCCCTACCAAGGTGAGGGCGACACAAGGTAAATTAATGAAGGAGATCCTAGTCTTTAAACTCAGCCAAAAATATCCCGTTGACTCAGCTTTTATTCACACCAAACGAGACTAACATTTGGCGGAGCGTCGTTCTGGTCATTCCCTGCTTCCAAGGAGAGGGTTGATCGAATAAGAGCATGGATCGTTGCGTTTACTCTGCTGTACTCGGTATTAGCCTCCTCCCTACCAAGTCGGATACAACACAAGGTCAATTAAAATGGGAATAAGGAGCTTTTAATCTCAGCCAATAATATCCTGTACACCCAGCTTAAGGCTAGGTCGGATTCTTGTTTATTCACCCCAAATGTGAATGTACACAGCTGCGGAGCCTCGTTTGGGTGCCTCTCAACTCAAAAGCCGAGAGCTGAACTAGAGAGAGCATGGATCGTTATGAACCTTCTTCTCTACTCTTATTTACTCTAATAATGTTCACGTATTTAAGATCAGAATATTCCATTACTGAACAATGTTAGGTGTACATCAAATATATCTCGTGCAATTAATATAACTCTATAATAAAACTCAGTTAAAAATGATCGTTATAAAGTCAAACAATATAATTCTAACAATCTAATAGTGCTACAAACCTTTTATCTAAATAATGCTAGAACCTTGTATATGTATCACCAAAAGTAATGCCATACTATACTTTCTCTCAGAGTTCTTTGTAGAAGCTAGGTATAATATTCACTTGGTTTATACTCCCCAAGTTTAAAGTAAATATATGTATATTACTAGCGACCAATGTATGTCCCTGCATGTGAATATGCCATCATTCAAACTGTGACTAGATTGTGCAAACCTAGGCAAAATTTAAAGTTTATATAAACAGATTAAAACAATGTTAGTTGTATTCGCATATGCACTAGGACATAGAGCACAGACTTAAACGAAAGCGTAAGACCACATTAATATTTCCTGTATTATAGTTAAAATCTGCAACAGAATAAAATGATGTATGAGTGAACGTGCGAGTGACGATATTAAGTTTCAATAAAATGGCATGAAAATTCGGTTGGATTGTAAGTAATGAAGACTATTTGGAAAAGTCCAACTCTGAAAATCTTGTAGAGGAAACCAGAAACTTAAGAAGTACAAATTCTACATCATCTCTCTCTCTCACAGTTATATATATATATATATATATATATATATATATATATATATATATATATAATAGGCTTGATAAACCGTAGAAATTGTTTAACTCGTTCAATTTTCTTAGAAACATTTTTTTCAAAGTATGAGCATTGAAACATATACTAATGGTCCACATATTGCGCAAAATATTTTGATAAGTAGCAACAGAAATACATATATATATGAATTATCATATAACTCGTGTAAGATCATTTTTCTTTTATATAAGTTATTTTACCTATAGAGTTAATTTTTTATAAGTACTAATTGATTTAACCGGATTCATTTAATACAAATATGACATTGCGTTGATAATAAGCTCCAAATTGAAACTCAAATAACATAACCCAGTAATAGAAACTAAAATAACATAACCCATAATAGAAAACAAAGAGAATAATTAAGTATTAAATGAAAGAAGACAAAATGCATAAAAGTAAGCAAATTTGACAGTAGAAACATACAGCTACACGTTAGGGATTTCAAAATCATGCATTTACAAATTTGCAGGTAAAAGTAAAAGGCGGTGGAAAATAGTACACAGGAAATGGAAGGCTTCTATGGTTAGACAAATATTTCGTTTTAATACTGGTTAAAAGACAACAAAATTCAAGATGTTAAACGTTGATATTTTAAGAAATCTCTTGAGCAGCAATTTAAACTAAAGAATTTGTTTACGTCTGAAATGACTTGAAACAATATAAATGTTGTTCTACCAACGAGTGATAAGAATATATTGTTAGAAATGTTAAATGCGGAATCATAACGTTTCGAACGGCATACGCTTATCAATGTATACAATGATCATAGCTAAAAAGTTTCCGGATTTCTCTTTTCCAATCTCTTACACTTTTCCATTCTTTTCCTCTTTTTTTTTCAATTGGAGTAGATAGAGTAAACTATCGCCTGGTTCAAACTCTACCCACGTCTATTGAACGGGTGAAGAGGCTCATCCCTTGTTTCCTGTTTAAGATATGTTTTCCGGCTTTCTCTTTTCAAATATTTTACTCTATTCTATTCTTTTACTCTTTTTTTTTTCAAATGGAGGAGATAGACTAAACTATCGACCGGTACACACTCCACCCATGTCTAATGAACGGGTGAAGTGGCTCATCCCTAGTTTCCTGTTGATGATGTGGTTTCCGGCTTTCTCTTTTCCAATCTTTACTCTTTTCCATTCTTTCAATCTTTTCTTCTTCAGATAGATTAGATAGACTAAAATATCGCCCGGTTCACACTCCACCCATGTCTATTGAATGGATGAGGGCCTCAGCTCTCCGAGTAAACATTTCGAGCTAGTATCGATTGTATTGTTTAAACATCCAAAATTACAGAACATTCTATTCCCATGCGATAATCTGTATAGCTCATCACCAGACTTGCTTCAATTCTTAAGGGAACCAGCCTTTGAAGGTGATACGGCCGTAAACCTCAGAAGCCATGGCATACGAAGCGCAGACTATATAAGTACATAGATTGAAATGCATTGAAGAAGTATTTTATGATCATATAAACAAGGATTATATAAGGAATGTTTTTTTAAAAATTTAGTATAAGAATCATACAAAAGAACAATTATGAATTCTACATCTGTAGACTCTATTAATATGAATACTATTCTGATAGATACAAATGTATATACTTATTATTCTAATATATATATATATATATATATATATATATATATATATATAATGACTGGAAAGATGTGTTTGGAAATTTAAAAAAACATTCCTTCCAAAACCAGGCAGAAATGCTATAATTAGTGAAATGATTATAGGGAGAGATAGTGAACGAAAAGACTGAGTATGGGAATAATTGTGAACACGGCAAGAGATTAATGCTATTCAAGGAATAGATGATATCAACGAACATTGCCCATAACTTTTTCAAGATCGTAGTTATCAGTTAAGGAAGAAATTAGAAGGAGGAAATTTGGAAGAAAGAAACCCTTTTTCTGAAAGTAGCAATTGAATTTAACTATTTCAACTGGAAACGAGTGTGACCTAGATGTTAATGGAGTAACCTAATGAAAATAATATTTTCGGAACACCAGCAAAAAAGTTCAAATGCGCTCTCACGTATTTATTCAATATAATTTTGATTCGCATCTTAGATACTAGTAAACATAGAGATAGAAACTTGAAAACATATTAGTAGAAACAGAGATAAGAATAAAATGAAATAAGTACACATCACAAAAAAATGCAGAAAACCAAGTTGAAAAATTAGCAATAAGTGTAGATTAAATACATTGGAGATATCTAGCGCGTATTTACATATATTTCTGTCAAGCAAAAATTTATAATTTCTTCTTATTTTCAAAAAATTCCAGAATATCATATCAATATTTTCTAAACCTACCCAAGACATTATTGCAAAAAATAATCAGATCATAATTTTCTCTTTCTTTCTCTCTCTCTCTCTCTCTCTCTCTCTATATATATATATATATATATATATATATATATATATGTTATTATTATTATTATTATTATTATTATTATTATTATTATTATTTAGGCAAAGTTATTTTCATGTGTTTTATTGAAATTACTTGAAAAAGTAACAATAAAATCTCTAGTAATTTAAAATTTATGACTCTTTCCGATTTCCTTTGTTATTGTGTGCTTTTAAGAGTGTGAAGAAACTATATACAATTAAATAAATGAAAGCCCATTCAGCCAATTCATTAGACAATAAGAAAGCGGGAAGTCATTAAAAACTTTTGATAATAAAAGACTGTAAAATAAACATATAGGATTCAGGATTATCCATATTACGCTGAACAAAAATATACGAGACTATATTATGTAGATCATGCTACCAACCAGCGCATCATGGCATATGAGAAATTTTTTAACTATAGTTAAAAGCAGTCTTGAAATCTAAAATTAAGTAATTGTGCATTTCAGAAAGTATCAGTTTATATCAACATAATCACCTTTCTTATGGCTTTTCATAGGCATACGGTCGCTGCTAAATTGATCTGTTTTGTCGTTCTCCGTACATGTCTATATAATGTCGTCTTTATTGGCCAAAACATTCAGGTGGAGACATTGCTCTCTAGGCCAGGCCATATTCTGTTTCTTCCAACGTGAACTCTTGAAGCGGTTACACAGATATGATGGGTAATTCAATCGACTTAACTCTTTTCTATGGAAGTTAACCTCAGTTAAAACATCTTTCTAACAATTAGTAGTATATCACTGTAATTAATGGACACCAGCGTAACTGAATATGCTAAGTGATCATTGACCTTACAAAATCGTTCGGGTACAAATGTCTTTGCTTTAATACAGCTAATTGTCTAAAATACTTCTCTTGGAAAGTCACTGTTTCTCATAAGATGTTTATTTTTACTTTACCAACACTTATTCCACAAGAACATTGCTTAAATTGTGTATATCATATTAGTCCAAACTAATGATATTGCTTCAATTTTTATGTATTTCAAAATTATTAATAAATAAAAAATATACATATCATTATGAAAAGATTATTGTGTATCTTATAGATTTTATATGTTATTTAAATTCAGCAAAAAGGAAAATGCATTTGTAGATGTCCGATTATTAAAAATATACATTCTACACATTAGTGTTTGAAAACATTTATTTCTGCTCGCGTTCGTATCCAAATGTAAACAAATGCAATTGAAGACACTATTGCGAAATTATACATAAATTTACTAAATTGTTATTAAACAATTTATTTATTTAAACTTATATATTTGATAAAGATTTTCAATGGATACTCGTATTTAATAAAATGCTTATATATATATATATATATATATATACAGTATAACTAAGTATATAATTATTATAAAATCTTAATTCTAACGTAAAACTTCTAGCCCCTTTTCTCATAGGCAGCAGTAAAAAATATATATTTCCACAAACAAAATCTCCTGTTAAAAATTATTGCTTACCCATTTAAAAATATATAAGGTCCCACTATGTATCTTATCCATACAAAATTAAAAAGTGTCATGTCCAGATCCAATCCATCTTGCGCTTTTTCATAATCGAAATATTAAATCTCCGTGGTTACATAATGGTTATTTTCTGATTGAATTATATTGTCGCACCTAATCTACAACTAGTATACGCTAGTATTCTAAATAACCCTGAATTCATCTTAAATTGGAAAAATCAATCATTTTCATCATGTATTCTAATATGTCACCTGAAGTACTGTTCTGAAATATGAAACTTTCTTCTAGTGATATTATGCGTTTATAAACCATTGTAAAAAGAATATTAGAATATTTACATGTACTTATATATATATATATATATATATAGTGAGACAGAGAGAGAGCAAGAGGGAGGTCAGATTTAAATTAGATTTAGTTTAGATTAGTAAACAATTGTATTTGATATGCCCCATGGACATACTTACATATACCGAAAAGTATTTGATTTTATCGAAACACATCTTATTTTCCAGAACAGAGGTTTAGAAAAAAAGCTCAAAATGTACAGATTTCTCGGTGACTGGCAAAAATGGGTCAGACTGAACGATAAAATTAAAAAAAAGAAATATACAATTCTTCTGGTCGAGACCTCTTTTCTCTCGCTAATTCAATTCAATCTGATGAGTTGCGTGCTAAATTTACATTGTTTCTTACGCGCTCTTTACAATGGTAGCATATGACACAATAGTGAATGGAGTGATATTGGACCGCACTGTCGAATGGCAATACTCTCGATTAGATATCCGCGTCATTGTGCTTATGTCGTAAGCCATTTCGTTACCTCCACATTCACACCGATGACAATCAAATGACAGACGGAGTTTTGAACAGAATTTGAGCGATGAGTCTATCAGTCTGGTATCATTATTAATAACATTTCAAGGAAATTAAGTCAGCTACTTCATAAATGAGACGTTATTATTAAGTAGATACAATATTGTTCTGTAACTGTCGGAGGCACCTATCGCTACCAAATTTACTCTTCAAGTGCAGTCAGAGATAGTTCTCACTTGTAGTATTAGTTACACATATTCAACCAAAAACCTGTTTTACTATAATGTGCAGTTTTTTTTTAAATTTTGTATATATTTGTGGAAGAGAGACCATAACGTCCGTAGGTCTAGATAATTGCAGGTAAATATACACATGAGTGAGTGCATCTAGACGTGTCTCTTATTCAGTAAATACATAATGCCTAATTTCTATATACATATTACTTATCCAAGCAATCTATTTCAAACGCAAACACACATCGTTTTCATCTGTCATATTACGGCTCTAATCTCTACGAGTTCTATAGTACTGAAGAAACAGGCTTTAATTCACCTTTCTCATGATAATTTCAGTAGTCATTGAGATTACTTACGGGTGGCCATCTTCTCTCCTGTTTAAAATATATTCGTTACTATCTATCTGTCTATCCATTTATCTGGACATCTATTTATATATATATATATATATATATATATATATATATATATATATATATATATTCTATCGAGGCAGCGGATAATTTTCTTTACATATATCGATAAATATATTAAATATAACAGACACGTATTGTCTATTATGTTTAATCATGGGTTATTGTAAACATCGATTTTAGATGAAAATATGGAGAAAAATTTCCCAATGTTTGGATATTTTTTATTATGGTAATTGTAAACTTTCGGCTCACATGAGCCATCACCATAGTGGTAGCAGTGAAGTTAACATAATACATTCACCATTAAATATATTATATTGTGTTAGAAAAACATTACTAGGAGACGATAACAGACACCGAATACCAGATGCAGTTTTAAAATTTGGAATGCAGTTCTATGATGTCGCGCATATCTTTTCAGCTTCTATAAAGGAACCCAACTCGCATAAACTCGTGTTTTCTTAATTATAATAGTGAATGTCCCAAACGAAATAAAATTTAACTTATAAAAAAACTTTAATTCAACGCACACAAATGATATCTTTTTTCCAAATCTATCTTCAATAAAGAGTTACACAACATTAAACAAACACTTGTTAGCAATAGATTTCTTAACTCTCTCATTGATCAACAATTTAAAATGTATCTCAGCAAATTAATATTACCATTAACAATATTGATGATATTAATAGTCACAGTGTACATCAAAATAAATGTCACATTATCATTTTTATATTTTTTTTTAATCATACCACCCCGAGCAAGGCGGTAACGCCAATGATGTGCAGGGGGCTACAAAAGAGAAAAAGATTAGGAGAGTGATTATATGGGTTGCAGGTAAATGCTTGATAATTACAAACATAACGAAACAACACGCAAAAACATAATACGTAAAAATGTTAAAACAAAAAAAATAAATTAAACTCATCAAACATTATTGAAATTTGAAACAATTGATCTCTAATAATGCTAGAAGCACACGACTAAATCCTCTACAGAAAACCAATGTAGTGTATCAATGTGCATGCCCGTTCAGAGATTGTATCTCTGGTACTAAAATTAAATCTACTACATATATTTGATTAACAATAATCACGCTTGAGCCTAGACTTACCTGCCAACTTGCTGATCATAATTCAATGAAACAACATTTCTTAGAAAAACATAGCCATCTAGTTAATATTAGACAGCTTTAATCGATAATACAATAATACTCACACATAGACACAGTGAAATATACCTTCAGATATTGGAGGTAATCTACAGTAAATCATAAAAACACAAACTTCATAAAACCACATCTCAATCTGAACACAACAGATTATATTGCATTTAGACATATCCTTCTCTTAATATTTCAGTCTTTCATTGGATGTGACATCATAAAACTGCCTTACAAATTTACAACCTACGTGTTATTTTATCATCGCATAGCAATGTTTTGTTTCAACACAATATCTTATTCGATAGGGGATGTCTATATAATAATGTTCCTGCAAACTCTCTGCAGGTGTCTTGTATGAGCCGAAATCTTAGATCCAGCATACTAAAAAATATCCAAATTTTGGACAACTTTTGTTTTTATCAAAACCTGAAATTAAAGTCAAAACACAATATTTAAAACGACTCATGGTTAAACATAATTGACATTTTTTTTATAAGCCTTTCACCCCGAGCAAGGCATGTCACTGCCACTACTGCGCAGGGGGCTACATAGAGTGGAGAAAGGATGATTAAATATAGAAAATGTCAGAGGGTGGGTGATAGGCGGGTAAGGATACCGAGAATGAGGGTTGGGTAGATGAGAGTGTTCTGAGAATAATTGGGAGTTAGTTTGATAGGAGGTGTCTATTGACCCTACATTTAAACACCTGCAGATTGCAGCTGTCGGGAAAGCAGACTTGTGGAAGGGAGTTCCACAGGCGGGAAATGCGAGAAAAGCAGATGTTGCAGTAGAATTTACGGTTACATCTTATTTGTTTAACTGTAAAAGGGTGGGACCTAGTTGCTAATCTAGTATCTCTGGTAAATTCGTGCTTAGGCGGCACCAGTGATCTAAGCTCATCGGAGCAGTAGCCATGAAAGTAGAAGAGGCACAGGGAAGCCACAACACGCCGGTGAGAGAGCGGCTGCAGCCGGTCTGCCAAGTCAATATCCACCACGTTACAGATCCTCCTTTGTATTTTGTCAAGAAGCCCAAGAAGAGCAGCAGGGGCACCCGGCCAGATATGGCAGCAATATTCAATACACCAACGGATGGTAGATTTGTATATGTGCAGAATAGATTCAGGTGGGAAAAACTTCCGGGCCCTGCACAGTGAGCCGACTTTCATAGCAGCAGATTTGACAATGGATTCGATATAGTCATTCCATTTGAGGTCCGCCGAAGGCCAAGGAGGCGTAGTATTTTACTCTCTGGGTGGCTAGCCTGTCCCATGCTAATGGGAGGTAGATGCGATAAACCCCGAAGAAGATCTCACAAGTGTTAAGTCAGATCTCCTGGCTGAACTCTTATACATACCTCAAACTCATACACATCTCCTAAATAACTGGGCATTAAGCCATTCACGAATGGTAATATTTAAATGCAGAGGGACTCTATTTTGCATGAAAATTAGATATTCAACAGTAAGGTAAATTTGGCATTTAAGATCACCGAAAAATGGACGAACCCACAATTCTATCTGAAGCCATCATATGCAACACAGGTTTCTTGGGAAGTTTTCGAATTTTCAACACTTGTATTTGCGACCGTTCACAAAATCACGATAGGAAACTGGACATGATAATGTTTGATAAGATTTTGAAAGAGATGTGACTAATCTTAAAAAAGCCAGTATTCTCCCAAAATTCCGTGTGTATGTTGCAGTCTTCAATGTAGAATACTTGATAGTTATAAGGCTTCCTTATATGTCTTTTAAATCCCTTCTTAAGTGGGTTAAATTTGTGTAAAATTAAAGCCCGCTTGCACATGCTGCTTCTGAAGTTGACTTTCTTAGACTACGTATTAACATGTTTTGAACTACTTGCACTGTGTCTTGGTAACTGCACTTAGAACGATGATATCTTCTTTGCGTCTCAGATTCAAATCCTTTACTCATGAGTTTTGCATGAAAATTCTGAGTTTCTTTGCGTCAAAGAGTCCTCCTCCACTCTTCCTTCACCATCTTTGAACTTGAACGACAGATGTTGAAACTTCATAATATTCCGCTAGCTTAGCACGCTAATGCAGAGTAAGACCTTCAACCAGGATTTTAGAACTTCTTTTTTTGAAACAAAATAATTAATCTCATAAAATGGTAGAGATTAAACTCTTCCACATTAATGATCAAAGACAAAAAATGAGTAAAATTCAAATAAATGAATAATTTGAAATTATATCTTGGTACAAAATTACATTTCAGTTACCCTTTATATATAATTATATAAAATAGCATTTTATTCTTATAATTACTCGTTTTAATATTGTTCCATTCTTTGCCCATTATTTTCATTTGAAGAATCTGCAATCTACCAGGCGTTTTCTAGTTTATATAGTCATGAGAAATCGAAGAATCGATGTCTATTCATCCCTTATCTCTGTTGAGAGAAAGAAAAAGTTTGAATAGAAAAAGTATCTGTTATTAAATGTTTGGTCATGAATAAATTTGACTTGAAATAATGCTTTAACTTTTAACTACGACTGTTACTGCTACATATTAGACTCTGTGTTTCTAATTTGCCTACAGGTAAAATTTTAGCCAAAAGGAAAATAAGTTCATCTATCCTAAGAAATATTTAACAAGAAGTTTGCTTTGATAGAAAACATGTTGATCTCAGAATAAAACTAAATTCGATGTAACTGATTTATTGGCGAAAGGATTATTTCGAAATGTCTTCTTGAGCTACTGTTTTGTCTAAGAACAATTCATATGGGATAAGCGGTAAAATAAGTCGCCGTGTGATGTAACCTAATGAAGGATATTAGGATATTTGTTGAGTTAATGCTTAATAGATATTATCAGTTCCATAACTAAC